>VZTN01016966.1:127703-147946 GCA_013400515.1 Erpornis zantholeuca | reverse complement strand
GAAGGGAAGGGAAGGGAAGGGAAGGGAAGGGAAGGGAAGGGAAGGGAAAGATGAGGGGAAAAAAAAACAAACAAACCACAACCTTTTCACTTGCTCTGTGAATCCATATGGTTTCTGAGGCAAGAAGATGCAGTGTTCGTGATGGTACATTTGTATTCCTTAAGAAAAGCATCTCCCTCTTGGATTGATCCCATGGTGGGAATAAGGCACTGAACTTATTTTTAGATACAAAGCAAGTGGTTCACAGACACCTCACTTAATGAGTTTCTGTGATATACTGCAACAGGGGCAAAAATCTCAAGTGCAGGGCTGTAAATGAAGTCTCCTGGCTGAGGAAGTAATTCTGTCATTGCGGTGCCCATGTAGGTTAATTCCTAAACCCAAAGCACTGAGGTGTTTTCAGAAGTGGATGTCTGTAGGAGGGCAGGCTTTCAAAAAGAACTGATGTATCCAAAGCTGTGAGTAACTCCCTGTTCACTTCCTGATGCACTATAAAAGATTTCCTAACTCCTATTAAACAATAAAACATTATCTGCTCCCTCTTTGATCTCCTCAGGACCTGGAGTATGGGGTATAGCCACATGGTGACCTGAACCTGGGCCCTAACTTGGTAAATAACTTCCTGTGAAGTGAATTCTGAGCAAAATTTGTCATGACATTACTGAGGTAATTCCCAACAGTTTGCAATCAGCTACAGCCACACATCCTTTCCCTTAGCTAAGAGCTCTTAGCTTTTGGGGCTGTAAATGTCAGCAGTAATACTGGATTTAGCATAGAACTGTAACCTTAGTCTGTTTGACTGTGTCTGGGGCTCATGAGAGAGGTCTGTAATTATTTGTAGACGTTTTTTGTCCAGGATTCAGACCATAGCTGCTTTGGGCACATTTCATCTTGCTGGAGGTTTGTTGACTAAGCCTCTCAAAACATTCAAAACATCAGATGGATGATTGTGAAGTCTAAAATATATGAGTAATACCTGGTTGTTTGAAGCCACAGAATAATGAACAGAATTCTGAAAGAAGCAGAAGGTCAGAAAATGCTGGTATCTGATGTTTTATACATGCAAAACCATGGGCGTAGCAAAATTAATTTCTTTGGGCAGCAAGGCAAGGAGCAAAGGAAAGAGCAGCTTAGATGGGAGAAGGATGAACTGTGAAATAAGCCAGCTTAAAAAAATAAAATAAATATTCATGGGAAATATGTTACTTTGAACAGTTTAAAAAAGCAGAAAATTGATATATTTTAATATATTGTAGGAATGGCTGTATTGCTACAGAACACCTTTCTGATTAAAAACTGACTCTAATGCCCAAATCCTCTAAAATTAACAAAAATAATAAAAATAGCACATTTAGTTTTTAATATATTCTAGGAATGACTGTACTGCTACAGAACAGAACACCTTTCTGATTAAAGACTGACTCTTAAGGCCCAAATCCTCTAAAATTAAAAAAAAAATAATAAAAATAGCACATTTAATTTATTTGTTCTTCAGAAGTTACATAGGTAATGGTCAACAAAATATTGCCTGCAGAATTTTCACTCTGTCCTCCTGCACACACATTAAAATGGAAACTTAACTGGCAATTCCCCTTGAGCCCAGGTTATAGGAGTGTTTCTTTCTTATTTCATACAAAAGATGTAAGAGCTTTGTATTCAGCAGGGAGCAGAAGATTACAGATGCAGCCTGTATAACACTCTCCTCTGTTTTGATCATACCTTAAATTCTGCAGGCACTAAATGAAGGGATGAAAACAAAGGCTCTGTGTGTCCCCAGTTGCTGGAATCCATGATCAATGGGATCTCTCATATCATATTCAGCAGCACAATGTTAATCAAGGTCACTGTCTCTTTTTTTTTTACAGTGATTAAGGGTCATGTCAGAGAAGACATATTTCTTTGATTGTTTATGTTATTCACATCTGATAGGGACTAAAATCACTCATTCCCAGTTAGATGTTCCAGCCTGAGGCAGTTTAAATGGATGCTGTGACTTCAGCAATGTTTTCAGTTCAGCTTTTGCTGTGCATACACATTGTGTGGGATTTTCTGTGAGACACACTGGAGCTTTAAGGATTATATGTTGCCAGTGGGTACATCCCCTTGATTTGTGTGTTTTGATCTTCCTTGTCTGCAACAATCCAAAATCAGTTTCAGGGTGGATAAACAGAGTTTTCCAGGTGTCCTTTTCTTCACCTGGCCTTAAAGGAAGGTTTCTGCCACCCAGAATTTCTGAGAGGAGGAAAAAATATGCCTGGTAATTGCCTAAAAAGTTTAGTATTCAAAATTCACAGCTAATGGGCAGCTGCACACCAAAGGACACCTCCTGCTGCTGAGGAGTCTGGAAAACCTTTCAGAGTCCCCCAAAAGTGAGAACTTGGTGTGTCTCTAGCAGAGGGGGCTGGAGGCTGGAGCAAAGGAAAGAGAGAACCTTCCTTGCATTGCCCACGGAGACAGGGAGAGAAGGCAGAGTCGAGTCCTGGGGTTGCACAATGAAAGGTTGGGAGGCAAAGGCCTCATGTTTCAGCAGTGGGAACTCACACTGGAACTCATTTTCACTTCAGCAGAGGAGCAGAGGCTTAGCAGGTAGGGAGCAGAATCATAGACCCTGCAGATGTTCCAAACTCCAGAATTGCCCAAGAAATAGAGACAGGACAAAGGGGAATGGCTTCAGATTAGAAGAGAATAAGTTTAAATGAGATACTAGCTAAAAATCCTTCCCAATGAATGTGGTGAGGCCCTGGCACAGGTTGCCCAGAGAAGCTGTGGCTGCCTCATCCCTGGAAGTGTCCAAGACCAGGTTGGACACTCCAGGGCTTGGAGCAACCTGGGACAGTGGAAGGTGTCCCTGCCCAGGGCAGGGAGGTGGAACTATATGATTTTTAAATCCCTTCCAACGCAAACCATTCAGTGCCTCTATGAAATCTGATTTATCTTTGAGGTAGTTCCTGCTTTGAGCAGAGTTTGCAAACAGACCTCCAGAGGTGTCTTCTGGGCATGACTGTTGTCCGATTCTGTGACTCTAGTGGTGTGTAATCTCTCCTGGGGAAAGGGAGATCCCCTCTGAAATAAAAAGTGACAGTGGAGAAGCAGTGAATGCCGTGGGTTTTAATTATGAGGATGAGATCAAAGGGCTTCCATCAGCTCAGTTCAGAATAGTTATATATGACACAGTTCAAAAGTCAAGAAAACAAAAGTTGTGGGGATCTATAAACACCTTGGAAATCTCCAGGAGCTTTCCAAAGCATATATCTTCTGTTAATAAACCGAGCATTTCTAATTAGTGTAAGTGACCACAAAACTCTAACCAAGGAGCACAAATTAGAGAAAGCACACAGCCTAATTTAATGACTCTGGAAGTTATTGCCTGCCTACACGAAGCCTGACACGAGGAGAGTATTGAGTGAATTATGTGGATTGAATGAGAAATGTGGTGGGTTTGTGCCAAGTGGAGGAATGAGAGGGGAAGAGGGGGGAGTAGCTCATTTACCCCAGATCAGAAATCCATATGCTTGTTAACCAGGCACTGGCTACATCCCAACATGAAAAATGAAGTTTACATTGTGTGTGTGAACCAGTAATTTGCATTGATTTGCACATGATTTGTGTCTAATTTGCTAATCGTTTAACTCCATGTGATATGTAAATAGGTAGAAAGTTAAAACCTCAGCTTTACATTAATTCACTTTGACAATTTAATCTGGCTGGCAGGAGTTGCCTTCCCCTCACACAGCCTGGGTACACTGAAGGTCACACTCCACGAAAGACTTACAAAAAAGGGTCTTTCACTCATTGTTTCCTTCTATTGTTCCTGTCCAAAAGAGAAGGATCTTTGCCAGCAGTTACCTGTTTTTTAGGATTTTTGAGATGCTTGGATTATGCCACAGCCATTTATATGACTTGTGGTCCACCTGTGTGTTAGACTGACCAATACAGCCAATCATCCCTTTGAGATCCCTGAAATATGGATGGCATGCAGAGCAGAAAATGCAGAAATGACAGAAGTAAAAACACCTGCCCTGAGGCCCTGCAAGATTGGTGTTAATGTGAGCAGGACCAGGCTGAAAATCTACAACCAGACCTTCTAATATTTCAGATAAACACAAATTGGTTTGTTTTAACTGTGTTTAAATGTAAAAGAAGAATCACTGTATGGAAAACATTAAAAAAAAAAAAGATAGCAATTTGGTAGGGTTTTTCCCTGAGTGGGAAATAATAGGTGACTGAACTGGGATATTTGATATTATCAATGCCTCAACTATCTTGGGTGATTTCAGGATCATGAGAAATGTTGATATCAAATCTGGAACAAAAAAAAAAGTATGAAGAGGTACAGATCAAATTGGGTTTGACCTCCTGTTAAGGAAAGCCTTGTCAGCAATGTATGCAGTGTTAATACATGTAGCTGGCTGTAGGAATATGTTAATGTATCCTGATGTCCTAGGAGACAAAAAATGGTATGAAAAGGAAGTTGTTTCATGTGTGAGTTGTTTGGTATTTTTTCTTTAAAAAAAAAAAAATGATCAAAAACATTTTAAAAACACAAAAATTCACAAAGTGTAACTCAGTGAATGGAGCACTGGATTATAAAAGAATAGTTTTATTCTCACTTGTTTGTCATATAACTCCTCAAGCTGAACAACAGAAGTAATTAAGTGTGGCAGAGGATGGAGAGGAGGTTTCAAAGTGGGCTCTGCAGAGCTCATGAACACCAATATCAATAGTTATCAATAGATAACTCATCAAGAGACCTAATCCTGCACTAGTGAAGCCTTGGGAAATATTTGTCTGTCGCCCTGGATTTCGCCCTGGATTGTCGCCCTTCTGATTGTTTTTGAAACTTGTTCTGATTGTTTTTGAAACTTGTTCTGATTGTTTTGAAAAGCTGCTCTAGAGTTCTCACGAAATTCTTCTGTAAACAAGGTGTGTTTCTCTGTCTCTCTTGTTTTCATTCCATTCATGATAAAAGAGGTCTTTGGTGGACTTCTGTCCAGACCAATGGAGATGGATAGGAGAAGATCTCCCTATCCAATCCACGAGCTCTCAAGGTTTTGTATAAAAGCTGTGAAATAAAAAACNCAAAAATTCACAAAGTGTAACTCAGTGAGTGGAGCACTGGATTATAAAAGAATAGTTTTATTCTCACTTGTTTGTCATATAACTCAAGCTGAACAACAGAAGTAATTAAGTGTGGCAGAGGACGGAGAGAGGAGGTTTCAAAGTGGGCTTTGCAGAGCTCATGAACACCAATACCAATAGTTATCAATAGCTAACTCATCAAGGGACCTAATCCTGCACCAGTGAAGCCTTGGGAAATATTCGTCTGTCGCCCTGGATTTCAGCCTTCTGATTGTTTTGAAACTTGTTCTGATTGTTTTGAAAAGCTGCTCTAGAGTTCTCACGAAATTCTTCTGTAAACAAGGTGTGTTTCTCTGTCTCTCTTGTTTTCATTCCATTCATGATAAAAGAGGTCTTTGGTGGACTTCTGTCCAGACCAATGGAGATGGATAGGAGAAGATCTCCCTATCCAATCCACGAGCTCTCAAGGTTTTGTATAAAAGCTGTGAAATAAAAAACCTTTGTGCCTTTTTTCTGTCACATCCACCTGTGTGTGTGTGTGTGTGTGTGTGTGTGTGCTCATTTTGTGCTCTCCAGTGACATTTGTCTTCACTGGGTGCAGCCCCAGACCCTGCAGAGTGAGGTCAGTTTGAAGTCCCTGGAGTCCCTGGCTGTCCTTCCGTGCCCTGTGCCCCTGCATGCTGGACTGCACATTGATTTATCACTGCTTTGATTGTCTTGGGATGCAAATCCCGACCTTGGAAGGGGCAGGTTTTCACTTTTTTGGCTTTTTGTTTTGCAGTTTGCCGGCATAACAATTAATTCATACTTAGTAGAATCCAAAATTAGGCACTCCTGAAAGTAATTATGTGCTAATTATGCAATTATTTTATTTTATATAGGCAGCAAAAATTTTTAAAGTACTTCAATTATATTTTCTACAAAAAATCAAGTCAACTACTACTTGACTTAAATAGTAATTTATAAAATAATTTGTCACTTGACATTTTAAGACTTTAGGCATTTTTGCAGCATTCTTGTTGTGTATCTAACAAAATCATTTTTTCTTTATCTTTTTTTTTCTCCCTAGGGTTAGAAATTTGATGTGGCTTCACCTTACCCATCTGTCCAAAATTAGCATATTATATGTTTATATAAATTATTTCCTATCAGATTAATATATGTTTGCTTGACTTGTAGCAGTTTTGGTGGAGTTGGAAATAAATCTTTTAAACAAAGATCTGAAGAAAGGGGGGCCCAGAAAAATTTTGTGTGTAAATGAGGTTGATGAGGTCAAGTTCTTTGTGTACCTGGTGCTTCATTTCCTCTTTATGCTTTTTGAATCTGCTGGCTGCTGCTGTTCCATTTGTCAGAAGTGGCAGATGGAGACAGATAAGGGTCAAATGTTTTGTGACAATTCTGTCTGAATAGGCAAACAACCCAAACTAGTGCTTCCAACCAAAGAAAACCAAATAAGCTCAACCCCTGTTTTAGCTGGGCAGCCAGTGTTTCCAGCAGCACATCCTGACTGATGTATGGGCAGCACAGAACAAGGTACAGCTTCCCAGGAACAGTCCAGATCCATGGAAAGGCAGCTGGAGCATCACAGTGGCTTCCCCTGTAGTGACTATTGCAACAGGGAAGAGATTTTGGGAAGAGATGATGAAGGAAAGCAGTGGGAGATGGACTCCAACACACAAAAACACAGGATTTTCTAGTTCAGCTGCTTGTGAATTACTTTAATTCTCCTTTAAAAGATGTCTCCACAGTGCTTTCTCTCCATAACAATATTGTTCTAGACATTATCTGCTGTGCTCAGAGGGAAACTCTCATTTGTGTACAGGAAAAAAATAGCATCAATCAAATCACACTTATGACCCTTTCTGCATAATAATACAATAATAGGGGTCTGATTCAGAGCTACTCAGACTACACTGATAATTATGAGTTCAAGTGAATTTGAGTCTTATTATTGTAAACAATATGGAAAGACACTCACAGAAGAATTACAAAATAATGTTGTGCAGTTTGATAACTGGGAATTTAAGGTCAGGGAGGGGTGAATTATAAATACAAGATTTTAAGTGCTTGTTGACTCTAGCACTGAGTAAGTCTTTGTTGATACTAAATGAATTTTTATCAGTACCAAAAATCAAGCAATATTAAAGTGTTCACATTTACAAAAAAGGATTTTGCCAGAACCTTTGTAGATGCTGTACAGAAGAGCCCATCTTTGCAAGAAAGCTGCCCTCTCTCTTCCCAAAGGAACATTTTTGATCACCCTCTTGAAATGTGGCCAGTTGCTTGCATCTATTTCCTCTGGATATGGTCACTTTTTGAAAGTTTTGTGCCATTCTTGTCAGTAAAAGTCCATCTGGGGAGAAGAGCGAGGTGTTCCTGGAGTCCTTGGTCCCATCCAGCAGCTGTCAGTGCTCCCTGAGGGGCTCTCTCCTGAAACCCAGCATTGCTCCTTGCTCTGCTCTGAAGGAGGTGGTGGTGGGGCAGTGAGGATGCATGCATGTGTGTGTGTGTCTCATCTGAGCTTTAAATTGAAAGAAACAGGCTATAGGGATTGAACCTTTATCAGCTGCTGCATGGAGTTGTATTGCAAGGAGTCTGCTGATACTGAAATAAAAAAAATATTCTCT
Source organism: Erpornis zantholeuca (assembly GCA_013400515.1). Lineage (NCBI taxonomy): Eukaryota > Metazoa > Chordata > Aves > Passeriformes > Timaliidae > Erpornis > Erpornis zantholeuca. The sequence continues at coordinate 140,240 of VZTN01016966.1, read as the reverse complement.
AGCATTTATCTCTCCCTTCAGTGCCTTCTGTAATCAGCTCCCTTACTCTGTTTTTGCCTCCCTGATTTGTGCTGCTGTCATTGACTGGCAGGCAGAGACCACAGCATTGCCAATTTACATTTGCAATCAATAGAGCACTTAGGTTTTCAACTAAATTATTAACATGCATGTGATAAACAGCAAAGTTAACTTTCAGCTGACATTTATGACTATGTACTGAAGCAGAAACACTTAAAATCTGATTACACAGAGCTCTTCCTGGATGCAACTGTCACATACACCTCTGCTTCTTACTCTCCTTCTTAGACACCACTCAGGACTCCTCCCCTGCTGACAATCTCCAAAATGTTTTGCCTTCTGACACCACTGAAAATATGTGCAATATTTTAATTGGGACCTAGTTAGCAAAAGACCAAGGAGTTTGGGCACACCAAACATAAGGATGGGGAGCAATTTCCTTAGTGTGTAATGTCTGGGAACTTTGTAATTGAATTAATGTTAATGTTTGCCTTGCAAAATCCCTTTCAGTGATCACCACCCAGATAGGAGCAGCAGGTTAAGCTGTCCCTCAGCACCTACACCCTGAAGATGACACAGAAGGAATATGCCCTTTTTCTTGTGCTAAGCCACAGTAGAGGTTTCAGGCTCCCTGTGTGGTCTGCTGGGTCGAAAAGGGAGGGAAGAGCTGCTCCCCAAGTTTAACAGAAGACAGCAAATCTCTTTCTGTGACTCTTTGGGATGTGCCAGCTGGAAAAGCAATGGATAGGGAGACAACGTGCCTGGTCATGAGAGCACAAGGAAAAAAATGAAGTAAACAACTGCAGAGCTGTCAGTGTAAGGGGATAATTTTCTCTCGTTTCAGAGTGGGTAATTCTGTTGCTTTGAGCTCCAACAAGGTCTCCCAAATTCAAGCCTCCAGCTGGGGTAACTCTGTGAAAGCACGAGGGCAGGCTGAAGGCTGTGCTTGATCAGGGGAGAAACCAAGAGCAACTGAGAGTGAGAGTCAAGGTACACACAGGAAATGGATTTTCATCTCTGCAATGGACATACAGCTTTACTTTCACATCAGAGGAACAGAGGGTGGGGGAAAGAAGAAAAGAAAAGCCAGAAGGCAGAAGATCACAGGATCAGCCCTCCTTTGTTACAGGCTGCAGAAGCTGTGAGAAATAGGTGGTTTTGGGTAATGTGGACAGGTTTTGGGAACAGGGGTGATACAGGGGTGGCTTCAGTGAGAAGCTCCTGGAAATTTCCCTCAAGTCCAAGGAATGAAAGCATGGAGAAAAAAAAACCTTTCTGTGCATAAAGAAGGCCATGGAAGGAATGGTGTGGTGGGAAGAGAAGCTTCTCCTTAGGATAGCAAACTTAAATCCTAGTCCTGGAAAGAAAAAGAGTTTGTTTTGGTAGCAGAAGGAAGATTTCAAAGTTATCAGCTTGTGGGGAGCTCTTATGTATTTACATATTTAAACTCTTACTTCTTCTAATGATAAAAGAAAGAATAGTGAGGGAGAATGATAAACCCACCTAAGAATGTGAACCTTTTTTTTAGGAAGCATCAGGATAAAACTTTAAATCAGAAAAAAAGTAATCCATAGGACAAGAAAACCAAGCAAATTTGGTGGCATATGTTTTAAAAATATTCTTTACTTTTTACAGCAGTGAGCAAGTATAATTCAACTGAGTATTTGAATTTAATATGAAGTTTGGTATTTTGAGGTTGCAAGATACTCCCTGCCGAATAAGGACTCAAAAAATTATGGATGCATGTTGGAAATAATAAACTATATTCAGTGCTAAATACACTTTAACGAAGAACAAAATATAATATCTTGTTAATTCCTTCTGGTATTCTTTTCCCTTTATAATTTTTTTCAGTTCTGGGTAGACAAGGATTTGAATTGTGTCACAGTGGAAATAAGTTACTATGCTGTTCACTAAAATTTGTTTGTTTAATTTGCTGAAACTAATCATTCAGACATGAAATCAAACATTCCAATTGCAATTCCTTTTAAGATATTTGGCCTTTTTCTGCTGTTAAACTTTTGGGTCTTGTGTCTTCTTAATAGTAGTGACGAAAAAGTTAAAGAAGTGCATTCCTTGGCTTTGAAAACCAAAATACAAATTGATTCTGTTAACATATAGCAAAGGAGAGGAAAAAATGGCTGTTGTGATACAGATAATTTTGAAGTGAGGATTTAAGGGCTTATTTTAATGGAAAGTGTTTATGGGAGGTCCAAAGCATTGGCCACCTGAGCAGGAAGGATGCACACTATTACTATTGGCATTTTGGAGTCAGGAATGGCATTATGGAGTAATTAAATTGGCCAAAGGTCTCTGAAGATGTTGGCAATAACCTCACCTTTGCTGAATGTTCATTTCCCGGCTGCAAGATCATCTTTCATCTCAGAAATGAATTTGTCTCTACATAAAGAGAAAAACAAAGACATATTCAAATGTGTGAGTAAAAAGAAGCTCTTTTTTGTACAAAACTAGATTTTTCTCCCTATGATCAGAAGATATCTGAATCTTCTTTTTTTTTTTTCATGCTCTATTTTTAAATTAAAATGTGGAGATTTAAAATTTATTGTACTACAGGGATTTATACAGGAGGAGACATGGTCTTGTCCTTAGAAATTGCTCTCTCCCAGGATCTAAAAAGACCCCATGCTTTCATGATCAGTGATAATCTTTAAGATATATGTCTCTTCTGCAGAGTAACTTCTGATTTCTTTAGCTCGGTCTCTTAATCTGTTTTTTACTGGATATTGATTTCAGTTCACTTCTTTTCTGGAAGTGCAGTACCAAAGATTGTCTTTCAATAGACTTCAAGCATGAGTGGCTTAGTAAAAGTCTCTCATCTTATTAGAGGTTTATATTCTTACAGCAGGCTCCCTTTCTCTTGTACCACATAGGCTGTTACTGCAGACAGATATATCTGTACAGTTTCACTTTACTCTTTAGGCAACTTCTTGCAATGACACTGAAATCTGTACAGTATTTCAATAGGAAATGCAGATATTATCTTCACACTCATATTTTTGCTTCAAATTTTGTATCAAGTTTTCATTAAGATGCTTTCTATCAGAACAGTTCTGGAAAAAAATTATGCGATTCTTGTTTGCAATCTGCTGGGAAAGGTTTTCTTTTCTTCAGAATGGAGTGGTGGACAGTGGAAAATTAATTAAGAGGATTCAATTATAGTCAGGCAGAGTGATGTGTGATTAAACAGATTGTGTCCAGGAAAGAATTCTAATTACAGCATAGTATTTCCTTAATCCCAGGTAAATTTAATTAATTTCAGGTTTGTATTAGAGTGATTGTTTATGACCAGTCCCACACAGTGACAGAAAGGGACTCAATCTCCAAATCAAACCAGAGGTAATTATTTGGATTAGGGGTGAGGGGCAAAGTTCATGGAAGCACCAAGGTGCTTGGTGTGCGTTTTGCTACCCAGTTGTGATCCTCAGCACTTACCATCAAAGGTTTGTCTGTGTGGTTCACGTGTGATTTCCCTTCTGCTGTGAGATCTTGTCCCTCCAAGCCTGCCTTACACACAGCTGCAGTGAGCACTGCACACCTGGCCCTATTTGAACTTTACCACTTGGGCTTAAACAGACTGAAAAGGTTAAAAATTTCATTAAATCCAAGCAAAGCTGAGCAGTGTCACTGTGCAAGAGAGATTTTAAGGTTCTTTGGAGGAATCAAACTATGAGCTTGTGACAGGGGGGGAAACAGGAGTTCAAGCTCTCCTGGGAATGTTTGCTCTGTGTAATGCAAGAAGTCATCACTGGATTTCCTGTAAGGTGATTTAGTGCAATGATGTTTCTCTCTGGCTCCCAGACAGTTTGGACAATTCTGCAGCTTACCTGTACTAACAGGAAGGTTTGGGTCCATGGGGTTTGATCTTTCCAGTGCTGAACTCTCAAAATTCCAGGGAGCAGCAACTCTGGGGTAGAGTTGGGTGTCATTGCAGGACAGCATTCCAGAGAATGTCACCCAGGCTGTGGGTCTCCAGTTTGCTATATGGACACCTGAGTCCCAGAGACAGACAAATTGACACCTATCAATTGTCATATCTGTCTCTCTGCTAAACCTGGAAGCTCTTAACAATCAGTTTATAATTAGGATGCAGTGGGAGTGTGATAAAGCCTCTGCAAGCAGCATTAGTCTGAGGAAGAATTTTTCATGTCTGGATGTGCACATAGCCTTTACATTGCTCTTATCTACATTTAGAGAAAAAACCAAACCACTACAGCAGATGTGAGGATCTCCTTTCTTGGACTGAAATATTGGAAGTCTGAGAGTCTTAACAGAGCAAAAACTAGAGAACAACTGTGGGACAACTGTGCATCAAGTAAACTCAGAACATCAATTGTCATGATTATTAAATCTGATAAGGAGGAGAAAAGCTGCTGAGCAGCTGTGAAGAAGGTTGGACATTAAACACATGCTCTGTGTGATGTTCTCAGGCAAGTGTTTCTGTTCTAGAAATTCCAGGAGCAGCCTGAGTTCTTTGCTCTGATTTAACAGTTGCATAAGCTGAAGAGATCCCAAATGTCTGAGCTGTGATACCTCTGCTGAAAGACCCTGGAGGATGCTAAGTCGGATTAAATTGATTTAGTTTTGCCTATAGGCCTTTTTTTTGAGTCAGAGGCTGAATTCTGGTGGCAATACAACTGTGGAGCAATAACCTCCATTGCAATGCAACCCTCTTGAATGCCTTTTGGGAATGGCTTATTAAGAATTAAGAATATGCATTTCTTGAGATGGAATAAAATACAGTTTACCCACTTAAAAACCCAACTACTTAAAAAAAATAAAAGAAGAAAAATGCATAAACACCTAGGGGTTTATTCAGAATTCATGTAGGATCTTACATTCATTTGATCAAAGAAATACCAATTACTCTTCCTTCTCACTGCCCTCCTTCCCCGTAGAATGAAGACAAAAAGTGGAGAGGAAAATTCTCATCTTTAATTTGAGCTTTAAAAAGCCCTGACAGATCCATCTGCTTCATTCTTTGTAGGAAAAAAACCCATGCTAATGGTTCTGACTTCACTAATTATTAAAAAACAAATTATCTGAACTTTACTATATCACAGAATATAATACACAGAAGATTTCTACATATGCTGTCTTGCTCATAATTAATACTCCCATCTTTTCTGGAATTACATCAATTATGAATATTTTCCTTTGCCAATTTAGGTCATATTTCTTCATTTACAATTTTATTTTGTTTACTGGATTTTGGGGGGGCATTGGTTTTTGTTTAGTTTTTTTATATTTTTGTGCTTTCAGTATAAACTCTGCCTTGTAGCAGTCAGCTTTTCATAAGGCTGTGGAGCAAAATCAAACAAGTGGCACCTGATGAAATATTCCTCTTGTATTAAGAACCAACCCTTATTCTTAAATTTTCTATAAGACATCTAGTTTTTAAGCCCAAATTCTTAAAGTTTATTGAAGTCTTGTTATGTATAATCAAAATTGTGATGTGAGAGTATCTGATATGGGGATTTAGCATGAGACAGATTAAACTGAGATGGTCACTCTGCCTCACTGTGGAAACACCTTGATAAGAAAGTCAAAAATGTGTGCTGCTGTTCTTATTTCAAATTTGGTAATTTCTCAGCTTGAGAGTTCAGACATAAAATAGTTAGATTTGAGTTTGTTTGCAGTTTTCTGGTTGGGGAAGTGGACTTCACAGAAAGGAAAACAAGCACATGACCTCTTGTCTCCTACCTGCTAAGGTATTACAATGCATACTAAAGAAAAATATACACTCATGGAGTCACAGAGAGGTTAGAGTTGAAGGGAATCTTAAAAATCATCTGGTTCCAACCTGTGCCGCACTTTTCACTATCCCAGGTTGTTCCAAGCCCCATCCAACCTGTCCTTGGACACCTCCAGGGATGGGACAGCCACAACTCAGTCAAACTTTACTGTGTTTCTCTTCCAAACCCAGGAGGCCAAAAATCTGGCTTTGTTCTTTTAGAAAGAATAATATTTTTGAACAGAGGACCAAAGATATGATTTACTGACCAGCTCTTCAAATTTAGGAAGAATTTGAACTGTGAAAAATAAATCATCACCATACCTTAGGAGAGGAAAAAGCACCTCATGACATTTGTGCTAGAGCTGATTGAAAATTGTAACATTCACAAGCTTCATTATCTGGAATATTCAGTGTCTGGAATCTTTACTACATCCTCCTCTTCTCACCCTGGACAAAGTTTGTCTTACTCTACAATTAATGTCAGAGGCTCCCAGTAGGAGCTTCTTCCCTCATTCCTCTGATCCTATTACCCATTTTTACCACATGTCCATGAGCTCTCCTTTTCCACATCAAGCATTTGTTTAAGGTCCTTTCTGATCTGGCTTCTACTGAGCTTCTTAATTTCTTTTAATATGGTGTGAAGTAGTAATTGTAGTCTAATCAATTTTCCTATTTCTTCTTTTTTAGTTCTCATTCACAGGCAGTGTGCACACAGAAGCCAAATGAGCAGAGAATATGTACTCTGGACTGTGCACTGAACTGTAAATCATTTCCAAACTAATCCACATAGTGTTCGTACCTGTTCATTTTTTTGTCAACTAAGTCTTATTTAGTGAACATAATGTTCTAAAGGTTCAATATTTTAAAGGAGTTCAGGTGTTTTATGTTCTTGATCATGTTCCATATCCTGTGTCCTCTGGATTGCTCATAAATCTGGGCTGGTTGGTTGCCATTTTCGCAGTGTTTCACTCCAGTGAGACTGCAGCCTTTTGTGGGACAAAGCTGGAGAGTTCATCACATTTCCAGTCCACTTGAATGTAACATCTGTCACTGAACATAAGACTGTTTACTGTCCTCAGCTGAATACGACATTTATAATGCAGGGAAAAAAAGATTTTCTTGAAGCTGAAGGAGCTTTTTTTTTTCTTTTAATTGGTCACATTAATTGTAGACTCAGTTTAGATTTCCTGATGCTCTGAGACTGCCTTGGGAGTAGTAGCATCAGCTATTTCCTCCTTACTTCTGATTTTTGGAGGGAGGAGACAGGGGAGGAGGGGGAGATACCAGCATTAACTCATACCTGTCTCTAACACCAGTCTGAGTATTGGGAAAAAGCCAGTGAAGTGTTTACTGCCCTTGATAAAGAGACCAGGGCATTTACTGAAAAGCTGTTCCAGCTCTTCTCCTTCTTCCCAGCAGTACATGGGGAAAAATGTGCTCTATCCAAGAAGAAAGTTGGTTGTTTCGAACTTCAATTGCTTTTGAGGCTTCAGTTGTGAGCATTTTTTTCCATTTGATGTGCCCATGGGATGTAGGGTAAATAGATATTTCCTGGGATGTTGTACCAAGCCCTCTTCTTCAACAGGCAAACATAAAATCAGCAAACTCTGTTTTGAAATTAGTGAAACTCTTTATCCATATTTTGTCGAATTATTCAAATCTTTCTCTCCATGCTCAAATCTAGTACCTTTAAGATTCCACTTCAACATAGTTTTTGTCCCATTTATTTTTCTTGAAGGCATTTTTATTGCATTCCAATACAATTATAGAGCCTGATAGCAAAGTTGATAGATTATATAACCTGGTGGTCACAACTTCTATTCAAACACTGCTTTAAATATTTTTATTTCTAAACCACTTTCTTAAAAAGGTATCAAAACTGTGCTTGAAGAAGCCTGAGTTTCACAGATTTTTACGTCAGGAAAAATGGTATTATGGTCTTTGACTGTGATGTTTTTCATCTCAGAGGCTGTGGATCCCTACATGATAAGAGTTAAATCACATCCATATGAGAGTACTAGGAGGAATTATCATTCTCGCTGCCCAGAGTCTGACCTTTCTCCTGACACAGTTTTCCATTATGTCTAAGATGTATTCAGGCAATCTGGTTTCCATATTCAAGAAATAATTCTTTGGGTTCTTTTAATATACTTTTTCTCATTGTGCTTTTAATAGTCAAACTCACAGAGATTTCACAATCACTTTGAGGGGTTCAGTTTGCAGACAAATAGCCATTTGATATTGAGCCCAAAATTACTGAGTATCCAGCTGTGCTTTTCTTTTTTTGCTTTGCTTTTTTGGTTTGTTAATGAAATCTGTCCCATCTCTATCTTAAAAATTAAAAATCCTTTCTTTTCTTAACATTCAGTTTTCAAATGCACAGAGATATTCATCATCTCTCTCCCCCCAGCCATCATTCAACCATGCTGTACATAATTAGTTCTTTTAATCTTTGCTAATAACGCATCATTTCATTAAAACCCAGCAAGACACTTATTATAAAATGTACTTTCATTCATTTCAGCAGAGCTGTGTCACGTCCTAGGAAAGCACATGTCAGAGCAGCCTTAAGTGTCCTCCTTGCTAATTTTATAGTGGGCAGTAGGTCCTGCAGGTAGTAGAAGAGGTTTTGCATAATGACAATTCATCTGGAATCACTGATTAGTTCAGTTTAGATTTCCTCCCTGCTTGGTCTGTAGCTGGACAGACAATCTGGGCAGAGAGCATGAGCACTAATAAAGTGCTTGTTCTCCCCCTTTTTTTGGAGAAAACAAACACAGTACCAGGTTTTGTGGCATTCATGGTATGAACTGTAGGCCTATCTGAGCTGTTCTTTGCCCTAATCATTTCCTCATGCCTCTTGGCAGAATCACTCTCCATGCATCAGTTTTCATGGAAGTTTAATGTGTGACTGCAAGACATACACTGTATATCTTTCTGCATATACCCAGGATATTCTTGTCAGAAAGAAAAAAAAAATATTCTTATATTTAGGATCCATTGTGCTTGGATGCAGGAGCAGAACTAGGAAGCATCACAGAGATAGGTTAAGTGTTACTTTTGTGCGTGGGAGAAAAGATAATTCTTCTGCGTCTCAAAATACATGCCTGCATTCTTAATTCAGGGTGTTTTATCTGTTCAAGATCAGGATAAAAACAACCTCTGGGATTAAGTGAAAAATCATGGACTCACAAAACAATCCATAGGACAGATTGGAAGGGAGCTTGAAAGATCACCTGGTCCAGCTTTTGGAGCCTACATGGGATTATTGAATACCCTGCCCAGTCCCCTCTGGGAAGTGCCAGTGAGGGGGACTCTGCAACTTTCCTGGGGAGGTTGTTCCAGTGGTTGATTGTTCTCAGTGTAAAAAATTTCTTTTGTTTATCTGGATGAATCCTCTTCTGGTACAACTCATGCTGGTTGTCCCTCTCCTTCTCCATGGGCTCCTTGAGAGCCTCCACCCTCTTTGTAACCACGCTGTAAGTACTGGAATTCTGTGATGAGGCTCCCCCAGAGCCTTCTTCTCTTCTGGGAAAAAGGACCAAATTTATTCTGTCTTTCCAGCCCTTTGAACATTTTTGTGGCCTCTTTCAGACCATCTCCAATATGCACACAACTTTCTTGAGTTGTGGGGACCAGAATTGGACACCCTACTCCAGGTGTGGGCAGTCACATTAAAAACTGGTTTCTGTTTCTTTATGAAAAGAATATAAAGGGTGATGTTATTGCAGATCTAATAAAGTGGATTTGCTCACAAGGCTTTAAAGTTTTGCTGGGGCTTTTTATGCCACATCATTAATCCATATCTTTCATGGCTAGTGTGTTTTAGTGTTTTAAAGCTTCTCTCTTGTCTTCCTCAAACTCAAACTTTTTTTTGTCTTCAGGGAACTATTTTGTTTCTGTGTTTTTCTAGCCTGGTGCTGAGTGGAATATAAGACTATAAAGTCTGTGGAAATTTTGCCTTGTTCATTATTCATTACCCTTGCCACTACAGATGTCATTACTTTAATGGCCATCGTTACCCATTGTCATAATTAAGGGAGATCATTTGATGACACCAAATATAACATTCCTTAATGCATCAAATTAAGAAAAGATGTCCTGACTAGGTACACAACTTCACCCATAATTTTTAAAGATGAATTAATAAATTAAACACTTTCTCCTCATTAATATGAAAATATCATCATTTTAAAAGTTCACAGGGGCAAGGACATAGTGTGCCAGATGGTTGTTTCTTCTTACTGCCTCCCAGTTGGTGATGACGTGGGAAGCTGGATTCCTCCACCACTTTTGGAGCCTTATCAGAATGTTCCATGATTGCTGGTTATGCCTGGCTTGTGTATGGCTGCCCCTCTCTGAAGAGTCCATTAGTCAAGCCACTGCAGCTCAATTATTGTTATAACTGACAAATGTATCCTTAATATAAGTGACGAGGATCTGGATCTCTGCAACAGATGGTCGTGAGCCATGGACCACTGTGGATGGCCTGGCAGATATTTCAGAAGGCTGAAGAAGTGTCTGGGTCACTGCTTGACAGAAACCATTCTGAATGAAATAACAGTGCTCCATAATATAAATGGAAATAATCCTGCGTAACAGAGAAAGCTGATGAAGGTCTGGTCATAGTGTCAGACTCTTCCATTTCAGCAGGTGGGATCCACAGCTCAGAAAGGTTCTCCACCATTGTTGGGCAGGTTTACTGGCTGGACACTTATTTGGGCTGTGTACTGATGGTCCTGATGCTCTTTGAGATCCTGTAGGCCATCAGTGACTAGACGTAAGAAGGAAGTTTTCTACAATGAGGGTGGTAAAACACTGTCCCAGGTTGTCCAGAGAGGTGGGAGATGCCCCATCCCTGGAAACATGCAAAGTCAGGTTGGATGGGCCTATGAGCAACCTGCTCTAGTTGATCATCATGGAATCACAGAATGGTTTGGATTGGAAGGGACCTGAAAGACCATCTTGTTCCATCTCCTGCCATGGGCAGGGACACCTTCCACTATCCCAAGTTGCTCCAAGCCCTGTCCAACCTGGTCTTGGACACTTCCAGGCATGGTACAGCCACAGCTTCTCTGGACAACCTGTGCCAGGGCCTCACCACCCTCACTGGGAAGAATTTTTTCCAAATATCTAATCTGAACCTATTTTTCTTCAGTTTGAAGCCACTCCCAAGGTCCTTTCGGGGTGTTCTTGAAGGGTGTTGGAGTAGATGGCAGGTTCCTCCACCCCAAACCCTCCTGTGGTTCTGTGATCTGTGCTGACATAGCTAAGAGCATGTTCTGATCATGGGATTTCTGTTTGATGGTAGGATCAGGAAGAACACAACATATGGTTAGTGGGCACAGGGGAAGAGAAATTTAGAGACAGAACAGGAAATGAAAATAAAAGATTGAAAGATGGGAAATGAAAAGATCCATAGAGCGTGGGTCAACATGTGAGGAGAAACATTTGGCAGGCATGTGGAAGGAGGTTTAGCCATGGATTATTTTGGCTTTGTGACAGATTGAGGACCTCTAGAGTCACTTGTATAGTCAACAATTTGTCTAAGCAATGTAGAACAGGTCACCTCATCTCTGCAAAAAAGAGAAGACCTTCCTTCTCAAAAGGGGTGAAGTTCCACTGTCAGTGAGGATGTGACACACAGATCTTGTTATCACAGGCTGAGAAACAGCAGGAGAATGGATGATAAGCAGCAATTAAGAGAATACACTCTAGGACAGCTCTTGGGAGAGGAATCCCTTTCCTCAGAATGAACATAATTGTTGAAGCATTGGCGTTGTATGCAACTCATGTAGCTGTGTGTCAGCTAATAAGCTGGAAGATTTCTGTCTGAATATTAACAGGTACTGACTTTGTTCAGCTTGTGAATCCAATGAAATCAGTGCAGGGGCACAGATGCAAACTAATTGGCTACCTCAGTCACATTTACTGATACAAGAGCAAAAATGTCTGTAGGTTTGCAGTTCTGATTTAATACTGAGCCTTACTGCTGACAGTAAGGACTACTCCAGAATTTAAAATATTAAAAATCATGCCCTTCAGGACTGAAAAATTCTGAACAGTATTTTTTTTTTCCAGGACATGCAGTCATTTTTAAAAAATTTATTAGGGCTTGTCAGTAGATCAATGGACAGTTAGACCTGCTGATTGGGATTGATAAACTGTAAAAAGTGTTGCACTTTCTACAGATTTTTTTTCCTTTGAGTAACAGGAAGAACTCTTCGAGAACACTTTCAGCCTCAAGGACAGAATACATAATTGTGTTCACGAGATAAATCTATCACAATAGGGAAAGAATTCCCTTGTAAGTATTAAAAGTGAGATATAGGGAAAGAAATCTTAAAAAAGGGAAAGATTAAAGCACATTCTTCCTCCCCATCTCAACCTTTGGATTTCAGCTTTCACTAAGGTAAATCAGAAATCTGCAGAGTGGGCGATCCGTGTCCAGCCATTTGCACATCTCACTGATTCCCAATCCATGCTAAAGCATGACAGACTGTGTGCATTTCTGGTGTCCCATAAAAACATAAGAATCTCCTATACAAAAGGAAACAAACAAAAAAGGCAAAACAAATGACGTCCCCAAATTATTTCTTTTCAAGAAACCCATGCCTCATTTTCTCCCTCTTCCATTTGGAATGGAGGAATGCATTAAAGCACAGCTGTGTAATTTACAGTGAGCCTGAGCTGGTGTTGAGTTCTGCATTGTTCACACCTAAAGTAGCACAATAAAGCAAAAAGATTTAGATCAACACCCCCCC
>VZTN01016966.1:81647-127688 GCA_013400515.1 Erpornis zantholeuca | reverse complement strand
AATTTAGATCAACCCCCCCCCCCCCCCATTTTTCTGCACTATCTTTCCATTAATGAATATCTATTCTTTCTTGAATTAATTTATCTGTACAAATAACAGCTTAAGGAAAAGAACACCACCAAACCACCACAAAACCCCCACAAAACCAAAAAACCACCATTGCCAATCAGTGAAAAATTGTCTTTGGGGGCTATGCACAGTGCATGCTTGGAAGTGTTTTTAGCATTTTAACCTCGATGGAGGTTCTGTCCTGTTAAAACTACAGTTTGAGCTAGAGACATGGGCATGAGGGCTCTGTGACTTCAAAATGCACTAAGAGGTTGTCCCTTTTCTAAAGAACTACTGTCCATTAAATAAAACAGGATGATAATGATGGACAAATTGGGTGTAACACTTTTTATGTTTTCATCATATTTGCAGTCAGCATCCACAAAGCCACGTTTAACTTATGTTGCCTACAGTGTAGCATATTCCATCTTTCTCTGTGGAATTCTTCCTTCTTGGGTTCCTCTTCTCAGTACCTCAAAGTTAATGCCAGACTGTTGACCAAATACTCTGGCACTACACTGAGAGAATACAAAGGAACTTCAGATAAATCAATGTAAATCTTGTAGAGTTATCCCAGTTTCATTCCATGTCAGTGAACTTATTAATATAATATGTTTAAAACATTTTATTTGGGAACATCTTTGTTAAAATATAATTGTATGACACTGAACATTCAATAAACCTGAGGAAATGGCCTCACCTTGCACAAGGCAAGGTTTAGATTAGAAATTAGAAAAAAAAAATTCACAGAAAGGGTTGTAAAGCTTTAGTACAGACTGCCAAGAGCAATGGTGGAGTCACAATTCCTGGAAATGTTCAAAACAATGTGCATATGGCACTCAAGGATGTGGTTTAGTGGAGAACATGGTGGTTGTGCTGGGTTGAGGGCTGGATTTGATGATCTTACAGGTCTTTTCCAAATTTAACGATTCTATGACAAAATGATTGCAACCTCTGCACTGAAAAAACAGTGGAAATCAATAGGGTGTGCAAGTTCAGATTAGTAAATATTGAGACGTAAATAGTTCTGGATAGTTGCTTTTCAGGAAGATTCTCAGGATTATCTGAATTTAATTTCACAACACACTCTCTGAATGTCTCTGGGAATCTGTATTGAAAAGTCCTGTTTAAAATGAGACATTTGATGGGATGAGTCTCTGTCTGCTCAATTCTGATAACTGTAACACTTCACTGTCTGTTTGGAAGGCATGGCAAGAAATAAAATCAGTTAATGTAAAACATCTACTTCTTCAGTTTAATAGAATTTAATATAAATATGCCTTTCAGAGCTGCCAGGGTGTCTCTGAGTATTTGTTATAGGCAGCTAAGGAGGTTTTTATTCAGGACTGAAGGGAAAGTGTTAGATGTGTGAAATTCTTTCCCTAGCTCTAGTGCTGTGCTGCCTTTTAATTTCAGTGTATTAGTCTGTAAACTGGCAACTCATAATAATTTACTTCTCAGGAATTCTGTAAGATTTCATAAATATTTCTAAAAGAGTTTTGAGATGCTTGGATGAAGTGTATGATAAGGTGAAAATGAAAAGATGTGCAGAGTTCAAGTGTGCTTCATTGGTGATGTTTGGTGTTGCCACTGCTGTGTTTGGCTTAGGTTGCCCAATATTGTGCCTGGTTTGTGTGCTGGAACCCACACCAACTAAAATGCCCACTTCAGTTTAGTGTCCTAAAGCTTCCCTTTCCAAGATAATGCAGACTGTGTATAGAAATAATATTTTCTTGTTCATGAGCAGAATCCTTTTATGACTGAGGAAAACAGGGAATGATGGGAACAGTTGGGAACTGAACACTGGTAATGAGTAAAAGTGCAAAATCTCTGACCTTCTGCAGAAGCTCTACTACATCTACTGCTGCCTGTGCAGCCTTGAGAATATTCTTCCTGATTTCATCTTTCAATTTCTCTTGGATTAACTGGAGATCATCTTTTTTGAGCGTTTTTGTTTTGTTTGTTTGGGTTAGTTTGTGGGTTTTTTAATATTTACATGTCCCAGCTTTGTATTCTTCCTAAATGGTTCCATGATTGAAGCAATGGTCCTCTTGTGTACTTCAGGGTGCTGCCTCAAGATGGAAAAATTATTCTTTTTTTCCCAGGTTGTGGGAAACAGCAGATCATAAGGAACTTACCTGAGAAGACACTGCCAATATTTGTATTTTATACCTGCAGATTTGTGGCTATTCTGCTTTGAACTTTTTTCTTTTTAACCTCTTTTCCCTGCTGGAACAATTTAACTTGATGCCAACTTTGTAATATAATTCATGTTTTTGCTCCAGATAGATTTATTCTTGAGTGCTTAGAGTGTGATCTTGAAGCACTCTGAATAACAGACCTGAGAAAAGCAGTTAGAGTGGTTCTGTCACTGAAAGTGAAATGGTGAATAATAGGTTGCTCTTGGCACGTAAAAGTAAGACCCATGTCCAGTGATATTTGTGTTTGAAGTATTACTGTGAGCTGATAATTGGAATGCTGATCTCGTCTAGAAGGAGGTGCTTCACATTTGTAACCTAGTATTCTCTTTCTCAGGGCTTAATATTTTAAGAGGTTTGAACTGTATTAGATTAAATATTTTTTGGAGGCTGCCAGCCTTATTGTGATTCCATCCCTATTAAGTACTCTGCAATTTCTTTCTCATTTTAAGCTGCTGTTTAGTCATTTTTCAGACAATAATGCACTGATTTATTTTTTTTTTTAAGTTGATGGCATACTTGGAACAATTAAGTTTAGCATGGCAGAAATCATGTTAAAATTTGGCTTGACATTGGACCTCAAAGGTAGTTTTAAAGAAATTGTTGTATTGCCACATATTATTGATGGTCTGCTCATCACAGTCCTCCAGGGACTATTTATAAATCTAATTCTACCCATGTATTTTATGATAATTTTGCTTATTTTGGCTGGAGTAGTTAATTTTCTTCCCAGTGGCTGTTGTGGGTTTTGCTTTATTAAACTGTCTTTATCTCAACTATGAGTTTTGTAGCTTTTACTCTCCCACTTCTCTTTCTGAGCCCACTGGTGGGGGAGTGAGTGAGGGGCTCTGAGGGCTTGGCTGCTGGTTGGGTTAAACCATGGCAATAATATAACCTGAATTTGTAAATTCTGTAGTATCCAAATATAACTTTTGTGGAGTACCAGAAATTGCTCAAAAGCTTGGAGAGGTTTATAATGTCAGTGGAATTAGCTATATAAGACACAGATCAAGTGAGAAAGTATCTGACTCTGGAAGGGTCTTTGAGCCAACAGAGAGTTTCTTAATATCCAGAAACTCAACAGCAGGAGCTGGACAAGCTATGGGGAGGATACAACACAGCTTTTGATCAGCCCAAGAAAAAATTGAATGCTCTCGGTTTAGGATCATTGTGAATCAAGAGCGAGAGATTTCTTAAGAGATTCCACCATCCTACTACACCATGTTGAGGTTGGTGCTGAATTTGGACAGACTCTGAGGTCTATACTTATCAGTTATTAATGATTCACTGTCTGCTTGGATCTCCTGCATATAAAGGAGACCAAAAAGATTATGTAGTGGGTTCATAAACTGAATCAATCTTATTTTTAATAGGTTTATATCAACATGTCTTCTTCAAAGATTACACTCAGATTTGAATGACTTCAAGGCTTAAATTACTACTTTTTTCATTTTAACCTATTTCAGTAAGAAACCTTGCCTGTTGGGAAGTTTTTGAACTCATGACAGAAACCCATATTATGCAGTCTCAAAGCAGGTAAGAGAGATTCTTTAGGGTTTTTATCAAACCTAGTACCAGACTTTTAAAAATTACAGTTGTACCATCGATGCAGTGCAACACAGCACACAAAGAGTGGTTTTATTCTCCATGAAAGATTTCATAACATATTGTAGATCTTAGTTTTTTGCATATTCTGTTAATGAACCAGCTTCAGGTATGAAGTGCAGCACTTCTGCTTCAGAGTATCCATCTGTTATGGTGTGGCCATCGTGACAGTGACTCATTCTGGGTGCATGAAGTTTGTAAGCACTTGGGATTCTTGTGATCTTTCATCTGCACGACGTTTCATTCTTTTATGGAACCCTCCCAAGTGTCTGCAGCACAGCAGTACTTGGATGCCTGTATTGTTTTCAAAGGCACTCACTGATTTGCAGAACCTCAGGCACATTTTTCAATCCTGCTTTCCCTCTGGATTTGTGGGAGGACTGAGAAAAATGTTGAAACTATCCCTCCTTCACACAGAATCACACTCTTCTGTTTCTGCAGAACAAACCTCTTGCATATGTTTCCGATATGATTTTCCTTCTTCACCCATGATCTACAATTCTGTTAAAACTCTACTTTCCTTTTATCCTGGTGCTAAATGTCATCCAGCATTTTAAACTGTGGGAATGGTAAATGGAGCTGAACAGCAGGGTTAACTCTGAGGTCTTAGAGTGGTTTTGTGGTCTATGCCTACATACCTTGTTGAAACCAGTAGGCTTGAGAATAAACTCTTGGGAGCTCTGTGCCCCAACACATTTTACCTTTTGAACCTTGTGATTATCACCAAATCAATGTTTTTTTCTCACTGAGGCTTATGCTATTTGATGAAAATTTCAACCTGATAAGCTACTATCAGGTGTAACCCTGCTATGAGCTACTAAGGACCTCACAGAAGGTCAGGTTACATTTTTCTGGTCACTTAATGCTCAGTGTTTAAATGAAAAAAAAAATCTGTCAGGTCTTGGACTCATAGATTTCCAAGTAATGTAAGAAAAGCATTAGAAGGTAAATTTCCTATTGCTACACGAGGCAAGCAGGTACAAAAATACCACAGAGCAAAATTTTCAAGCTGAACTTAGTTATTAACTATGGTAAAATCCAGTCTTTTTGTTTTGTGCTGCAGATTTTCATAGTTTTAACTTTTTCTTCAGTAAAGAACAGTTTAAAAATACAAAAGAATTTCAGCTCTTTCAATTCACTCTGATAAGAATAGCTCTAGTGTTTAAGGGAGAACAGTATCACTTCCCATGGACCTCTTTCTACATTTTGTGCACAAAATATGAAAGGCAAAGTTAAAAAGGAAAGTTCACCTGCAAGTTTTAGGTTGACCATAAATACTTGATAGATTATACCCAAATCTGAAACAGCAGTTTTTTGTAACAGGCATAAGGCAATGCTACCTAAGAAGCTTTGTGCAGCTTCTAAGAAAAAATGAGGACAGCAGGGCCTTAAATTACAATAGTGAATACACTACAAAGTAGGAAAAAAAATGCTGCATTAATGTCTAGTTTGTCAAATACCATTTTCCTTGGTCATTTTCCATTGCAAAGCAGAAGGGAAATGTCTCTTTCTTCTTCCCTGTATTTTATCTGGTTTAGAAAGGGTTCAGCTTCAGGATTAGACACCTAAGCCAGTTGCCAGTGTGGGCATGTCTACCAGTTTAGGCTGTCTATATTTGTATTGTAGTAGCAGGAGATAAGATCAGCCCAGTCAGTGCAGGTATTGAGGTCTCTCATGGTAGATTTGGTGAACTCTGGAGGTTTTTAGATTCCACTGACTGATCTCTGGTGACCTGTGATAGGATCTGAGGGAGCAGCTGGAGCTGTGTCAGCAGAGGTTGATGTGGGATGTCAGGAAAATCTTCTGTCCCCAGAGGGTGCTGGGCACTGCCCAGGCTCCCCAGGGAATGGGCACAGCCCCAAGGCTGCCAGAGCTCCAGGAGTGTTTGGACAATGCTCTCAGGGATGTACAGGGTGGGATTGTTGAGGTGTCTGTGCAGGGCCAGGTGGTGGACTAGATGATCTTCACCAGTCCCTTCCAGCTCAGAATATTCCATTATTCCATGATTCAGTTGCCCACATATACATTTCCTAGGAAAAAGCCCTGAGGTGTCCAGGCCAAAATTCAATTTCTGGTAAAGAGGGACACAACTCTTTTCCAAATGCTGCATCTTGCCTGCCAGCCCCACCACCGAGCTGAGTTTTGAGCATGTTGGTCTGTGAGCTGAATCTCACCCTTTGTTTCCTTAACTCAGTGCTAATGTAAATCTTTTTGTTTCTCTACCTTAGTGAACTTCGAAACTTCAGAAAATGTATTTCAAATTGTGATGTAACATGGGCAAGGGTGGGCTAAAGGAAAGATGCATATTCTTTCAAAGTACTCCTTGTCCTTGTATGAGATAAATAATGTTTAGAGGATAAGATCCTCATTAAAATAGCAAATACAACAGCAAAAAAATAAAACTAGCATTGCCTATAGATAAAGTAGTAAAGAATGAGCATTGCTGAATGAAAAAGGTTCAGAAAAAGAAACTATCATTGTTCTGGGAAAACAGCCTAACAGTAATAAATGAATAAATACATAATACATCTAAGCACTTAACTCTGTAAATGAAGGTTAAGAGAGGACTTGCTGATGTTCTATGTAAATTCATCCTCTGAGACTTCTGAAAGTAAAGGGCACTTTAGTCCATCAGAAAAAAAGAAAGAAGTATAAGAAATTGTAAAATGCACAAGTTTAACAATTAGCATCATAAGTCATTATAACAACAACTCTATCATTTATCTTTGGATTGAAAATTAATGACTTCCTAAAAGACATTCTAGGTCAAGTACAAGTTTTTAATTTTGATGTAGCAGTAGCTCGGAGAAATTTTCTAGTAAAATATTCAAAACATGGAGTTAATGAAGTGGCTAAACTGTGATCATTTACAGATAAAAGGGGGAGAAAAGATATTTTTATTGTCAAATAATTGGATGATCTCCTGTGCCTGCATCAAAACATGACAGAAATATGCATTAGCTGGATTTTGAAGAACTAGATAAGATTTTACTTATTGCCAAGAGCTATTTTTTTTTGTTTTCCTGAGTTCATTTTTAAAAATTATTTTAATCAAAATGTCCATTTTCTACATAGAATCTGTATTTGCTTGAAAACATCTACATGGTAGAGTAGCCATTTTGTATTTCTGTTTAAAGCCAATCAAGAAAAAAAAAGATAATCAATGACTCACCCACTTATCAGACCTGAAATTGCATGTATTGTCAATAATACATATTTCTGGCTTTGAAATAATTTTAGGGTAAAAGTAGGTGAGAATATTGTAATATATGGTGTATATTACTACAACAGTGTATTTTTGCTATTTGCATATGCACATCTACTACCAATGTATTTCTTTGGTTATTAACATTTGCTACAGCCAATTTACTGTTTTAATGTATTATTTCATAAAACCAAAGTCAATTTGTACATTAAGAAATTGAGTAAATGGCACCAAATGTTTTGGTACTCCAAGACTATTCTTACCAATTTTCACCTTTTACTTTGCAATTCTGTGTAGGAAAATGCAAGAAGGAAAGAATTAGGTAATGCACTTTATCTATTTTTTAATTCCTGTGTACAGTAAATCACACATGGCGAAGCATCTTCCTAAAGAGATAATTAAAATTGGAATTAAGAATTATGAAGTGCCTCTTTGAAAAATAAATGAGAATAGATGGAAAAATAGTGATTCATTAGTGTAATCCATAAAGGAAAGTGGAACACGAGGTGGGGGGAAAGTCTCAACATCCTCTTCTGATATGAGACTTATAAAAAAATCTACTAACTAATGGTGATTTGTGGGACAGATGGATGGAATTCACTTACTATATTTCTTGCAATTATTAAATGTCACAGGCATCTATAAATAGTATGTATTTATTTTCCCTCCTGCTCTCTTTCCCTCATTCATAAGCTCCAGCCCACCTCCAGTTTTGACTATCTGAAACCAAAACTGCAATCCTGAAGTTCAGCTGCCACTTTACCCCAGATGCTCTTAAATCTCTATTTTTCAATGGTATTTTCCCAAGCCTCTGAAGTTCTGCTTCCTGGCATGGTCAAACCTCAAAAACTCTTGTGTCACCAAAAACACAGATGGGAACATCCCACCTCTGGGTTACTGTCCTGCTGTAGGAAATACAACTTCTGGGATCATTTTCCCTTTGTGTTTGAGTGTGGATTTAAAAGAAACGCTGGATTAATGGTCATGGATCAATCTCAATACCAGCAGGAGAGGATGTGGACTCTCTTTGTTACACCTATATTTGGAACTTAGCTTTCACTCTTTGTTTCTGGTGAGCATCTCACTCTATAGCAAGTATTTAAACCTTATCAGGAGCCACAGTTAGTTGTTCATTCACGTCCCCACAAGCCTTGGTTGGCTGGGTAAGTGTCCACAGAGAAAGAACATGTTCATCCCCCAAGGCTGAGAGCTCTGGTTCCCCTGGAGCAGAGTGGGTGAATATCTTAACACCATGGGTGATTATTTCAGCAGACTGACAAGGAAAGCTGCTGTTCACTCAATCTTCACTTACTCCATGAGGAGCAGAGTAGGTTCAATGAGAGGGGTGGGAAGTCTCCTCATTCTCTAGACAATAGTTGCAAGCCATTCACTGAGCTTTTCTTTACAATGAGATTTTTCTCACCACTTCCTTCTATTTTTTCTCTTTAAAAGAAAGGCACGCCTGCTGCTGTGATGTTGAAAGGTAGCTCACAAAGACCTTCCTTTAGTAAAGGGTTTGTGCTGTTGGTGCCTAGTGACAAAAAAAAATTCTTCTATTTGAATACCAAAGTCCTGGAGAGTGATGAGATTTAAAAGGTAACCTATTTAGAGAGTGGGACCTAAAGTAAACCAGGTGTAGAGCTGGCAGGCAAAGAACTAGGCAGAAAAATTTAAAAACTTCTAAGTTTTTACTTGCATTCTGATAAAGTGTAATTTGAATTGTCTGACTGTTTTTACATAGCCAGAGAATAGTTCTCTGAAGGGAAACTGAAGGGAAAAAAACCAACCCAAATAACAAAACTAAAGTCAATCAAAGAAAAAAAGAGCAGGGGATATGACACTGCAAACCACAAGAAGTGAGAAATAAAGGTTGAAAAGGTGAATTGGAAAGTGACTCTATTTCAGTGCCTCATTTCTTTCAAGAGAAATTCTTTCCACAGTTATAACTAGGACTATATAACAAATTAGTAATTAGAAAAGAAAGTGAAGAAGGAAACCAAAGGAAGCAGGTTCTGACCTAATAACATCAAGAAGCAACACAAGGACCTACAGTCCCCCGTGGTGAGGCATAATGTTTGAAGTATCTCGCTTAATTATAGCTCTGCTAATTTGTGATAGTTGCTTAATAAATTTACTGTATCCTGTAGTCTTTGATAATGAAATACTGGTGAAATGGCATGAGGCTTTATTTTTGCTTCAGAGTCTCACAGTAAGCCAGAGCAGGCTTTTGGCCACATGGCTGGGGATGCCCTGCTTGCTTTTGTTTAAGCTCTCGGTGGTGAATACATCTAAATTCTTCTCTCAGCTGGCAGCCCAAGCAGATTCCTCGTGTGGGTAATGAAGGTGAAGTCCCCTAAAATTAGGGCTTCTAATATTAATCATGATGGTGTGTAAATCCTCTTCTGCACCTGAGATTTCATTCTCCAAGACAAGAACTGTTTTGCAGGGGTTGTGTACTAATTTTGGAGTCACTTGGGTACACCCTGAAGTCACACTTGACAGCAGCATTTGATTGCTGATAGCACAGGCTTAACTGTAGGAGTTATGAATGGGGAAGTGCAATTAGGTCATGGAGAACAATTGTTCCCCCTGGTATCTCCTCATTTTAAACCAGATTCATTTAAGATGAAGCTATGCCTCATTGTTCTTTAGGTAGTCTCAAGAGGCTCTGGCAGCTGGACTAAGCAGAAATTCATCCTGGTAGTAACACAGTGATCAAAGCACTCTGGAATGGCTGCGTGCTTACCAAATGTATTTCTACAAAGCATTATGTATGTATTTTATAACCAGAATAAATGTGCTGGCAACTGAAAACTGGAAGCGTGTTACTGGAAATTATTTTCGCAAACTGTACTTATCCAGCAGCAATAACACAATTTAACATCTGCTGCTACCTTCCTGAAGCGTATGGATTTAGCTATTACTAGGAACTTCATAAGCCCAGTGCCTTGATCAGCTGCTTCCCAAATCGCTTTATCATAGGAGGAATTCTTTAGGGAGTTGTGGTCATGGAGTGTCATAATGCATTTAGCAAATGACAAATGCAAACATGCTGAAATGCATATGCAGGGAAGGAAAAAATGCATTTCCTGGGGTGGGTACTCTTTGGACTGTGAAAACTGTCTGAAATCAAATAAAGACCTAGAAATTATCCTCTATAAAACCCCACCAAAATCACTCTCTGTGGAAGCAGATGAAGTAGGTGATGCTTACAAAATATATGCAGAAGTGGGCTGGGTTCATCAACACTCTCCAGCTGCTTTACTGCGAGGGCAAGAAGCAGCAATCACAGTTAAACCAGTCTCACAGCTAATTTGTAATGTTTGACTGAGACAAAGCCTCTCAAGCAGCAGAATATTCCTTAAAAGTTCATATCTCTGCAGTGCCTTTCTCCTTGTTTTGTATTGTCAGTCACAGAAGTCCCATTTTTGCTCTTTCATAAACTATTCTCAATACCAATGAAAAAAGGCAAACAAAATCCACTTGATTCTTAAGCTGACAGTTGTAGCTCTTATGTAAGAAAGACTTCCTGGGATTTTGGACTTAGATGCTCCTCAATGGTGCCCTAGTGCCATGTTAAGATAAGCCTTAGCAGACCTGTTTTGTTGTAAGGGAGCCTTTGTTGTCATGTTCTTGCATCCTGTTCCTGCCCCTTCTTTTGTTGTTTCTCATGTTTTTTTAGAACTGTCTGTTTTCTTCACCTCTCCTATGCTTTATCTGCCATTTTTAATGGCTATATCAATAACAAGCAGAGATAATTTCATCTAGAGACTTTATCACATCCTCTGTGGAATATTAGCTCATTTTATGCAGCAGACTTTAATATAATTTACATTATCACTGAGTCACTTAAATGCAGATAAAAGCATTCTGCATTATAAAGTCATCTTCTCCTCATGCCCTTGCTTGGCAGCTCTTTTGGGGTGGGCATGGCAAAGACTCCTCCCTCTGATTATACAAAGAGTGCCTGTAATGCTTTTGAGGAATCTCCCCAAAGATAATTTTCACAAAGAGTTGGTATAGAAGGCATGCATTTTCACTTTCTGTCTTCCATTGCTGTCTGTATTCTATGAATGTCCCACTTCAGCTTCCAAATCTTGAAAATCTACTGCAGTCCTAGAGCAGAGATTCTACCCTGTTTTCTTTGAGGCCCTGACTGTACCTGACATCAGAATTGTGTCCTGTTGGCATCTCCTGCTCCTTGCAGTGATTCTGACATCCAGCAGTCACAATGAGAATACTGTGGAGGCCTTTTCCAGAGGGAAGGAAGGAGTGCTGTCCTTGAAACCTTGACCAGTCCAGAAGCTGCTTTCATGACCAGTCCTGTTGGTTTGGAATAGTCATCAGAGGAATAGATTGTTCAAAAGAGAGAAAAAAGATTGGCTCCAACCTGTTTAGTTTGCTCAGTGTGGTTGGTCTTGTGTCTCTTGGATAGGCACCTTCTGCCTGATTCTGGGAGAAAACTCAATGGATTTCATGAGTTTTCATGAAACATGACTGCTGAAATATCAATTAATCAAGGCAGAGCAAGTGGGTTTCATTATATAAACTCCTAAAAAGTGACAGGGGACAAGTCTGTCTATGAAATACAAAATAATGACATATATAATTATAAAAGTTGACTGCAGTCCTGCAAGGATAACTGTGGAACAGCATCTGTAACATCTTATGCACACACTCATAGGAGAAGAGTGAGGCTGTGGCTCTAAGTACAAGCTGAAATAACTTCCAAATATTTACCAGTAAGTCTATGGCAGCATTTCATTAAAAGAGTGTTGTGTTGTCCTTCTAAATAGAGCATTTAACTGTTATTTCAATTCCCTAAACAGCCACAATTGCTGATTTATGAAGACCAAGTTGATTTCCTTTGTGTAAGTAATTAGCAATCTGTTCCTAGACTGCTGGATTTATACTTCATAGAGTTTATGTTTCCAAATCACTTTTTCCTTGGAAGATGCCAATTTGTGACTCTTTTAGCTGACTGTACCTGTGGTATCTGACCTTTTACCCTTCCAAGTCTCTCCCTTGCTGATGAGGAATGAGTGATGTGTGATGCTGGTGCTGGCTGGGGTTTCGTCACCATACAAATTTAGGACATGTAGCAGAAAAAGTCAAATATTTCAAGAGGCAGGTGCAAACAAAACTCTCTATGCAATGATTTAAGTGTCCTAATGAACTTGAATCTACATTGATCCTCACTAGCTTTTAAGTTCAAATAGGCAAATGAGTGTGAAATCACCTGAAATCAGATTTTTAATATCCCTTTTTCACCACTGTAATTTTGCATGTCACAGGCCTTAGCAAAGGAAATTGAATCATGTAAAGCATTAAAACAAGAAGACAAAGAAAAGAATTTTAATGGAACCATAAGGAAGTAGTGATAAGTATCAAATCAAAATTCTTTATCCATCAGTCCTC
Source organism: Erpornis zantholeuca (assembly GCA_013400515.1). Lineage (NCBI taxonomy): Eukaryota > Metazoa > Chordata > Aves > Passeriformes > Timaliidae > Erpornis > Erpornis zantholeuca. Next base: position 115,214 of record VZTN01016966.1, on the reverse strand, counting down.
AAAGACAGCAGGGAGGCAAAAAAATAAACACCCTATCACTTAGATAGAGTGGTAGATTTAATTTAATTAGGAACAGACATTCTCAGTGAGACAGTGGGAATTAATGTCTGAGTGCAAAGAATGAGGCTGGGGAAGAGACCTTTGCATGAATGAGTAACTCAGGCTTAGCCCATGACTCTGTGCATTGCTGAAAAAAAGGAGTCTGGGCACAACCTTTATTTTAGAGAAGCTCCAGGAAGACAAATCCTTTGAAAATAGGTACACAAATTGAGCTGTCAGAGGATATCAGTAGTCATGAATTCAGTCTCACAGACCTGATTGCCTTGTCCATCCTGAAGGTTATACTCTGCAGGGTCATCAGGTCGGGTCCTGATTGGTTTCACGGTTAATCATTTAATCTGACATCTGCCATGTTTGGCATCTGGGCTGGAGTGCTGATACCTGTCAGTGGATATCTATTGGATATCAGGAAAATGATATCTGTTGGATATCATTCTCTGAAAGGGTGGTTGGGCACTGGAACAGGTGGTCCAGGAAAGTGGTGGAATCACTGTCCCTGGAAGGATTCTAGGTGTGGCACTTGGGGACATAGTTTTGTGGTAGGTTTGGCAGTGCTGGATTAAGGGTTGGACTCAGTGATCTTAGAGGGCCCTTCCCATTTAAACACTTCCATGAATCTCTCACACTTCCACACTTTCTCCAGGAAATCCTCACTCAAACCCTCCCAGCACTGTCTCTGTGACCATGCACCAGAGCCCATTTTCACTCTTTAGAGTTAAACTTGAAAACACACTGATGTGACAGCTCTTCTTGTGATATCAGAACCAAAGACATGGATCTCAATAACAGCATAACTGAGGGAAAGACAGAATTAATCAGCTCCAAGTGAACCAGATTTGCAGGTTTACCCAGCTGATCTAAAATATGTTGTCACCCTTTGTTGAAGATAATGAATCTATCAACAGTTGGATATGTCTTCAGGTATGCTTATTAAGAGTGACAAGTGGCTGTTGTGGGCAGAATGACTCAGTACACACCTCAGGCTCTTTATGCAGGAAATAACTTTTAGATTATGAGAGAAATATACTTTAGTTCATGATACAATTTGAGCATTTGCTGAAAACATTGACTTTTAAAGAGGTTGAAAACAAACTAGAAGGCAAAATGCTTCAGTTTCTTAAATACCAGTAGCATAAGGTGATTATTGTAGCAATTACTGGGCACTGGTCTCCATAAAATAACCTTTAGCCAGGAATTGAGAAATCCAGCTCTGCCATCACCACTGTGTGGGATGGAGCCCCTGGGGATGGCTGAACACCTGCCTGTCCACGGGGAGCAGTGAATTAATGCCTCGCTTTGCTTTTCCTGGAATGTAAAAATAGATACGATGGAATACATCTATATTGATTTTTACATATGTTGTGTTCCTATTCAGCCAAGAATTGTAGGAATTGGAACCTCTGTTGACATTTACATGCTAAAAATGGTTTTTCTTGTCAAAGTTAGCAGCACAAATAGCTCGTGGCAGTGCAACATTCACAAGGATATTGCAGGGTCTGCATCCCAACACACTGTGACATTTAACTCAGTTACAGAATCAGTGTAGATGACCCTTCCCTTCTTAAATATAGGAATAATCCTGATAGTGTGTCCAATAAAAGGGAGGTTTCTCCAAAAAAAATGTTCTCTCCCATTCCCCATGATATAAATTATAAAATAAATATGGCGTAATATTGCATTTCTGACTGTTTATTATTTATGCTGAAAGTTCCCTCAGCAGATAAGCCTGGTTATCGTTTGTCAGTGGCTCTTGGAACTTTGGAATGGAATAGTTGTGAGTATGCACATTTCGCATTTGTTGTGTAGAAAATCAGGCACTGAACCACTGAGGGAGGGAAGATGTGAATTTAGCTTGATTAACAACCAGAACATATTGTCTCCACTTTCTGCTTTGTCTCAAGTTTTAGTGTGACTTTTTTACTGATTTTTCTCCCTGTGCATGCCATACTTCATCTGCAAAAATGGGCAGTGCAACTTGATTTCCTTCACTCTTTTGTTATTGAAAATGTGATGCCTTGTTATAACATTTGCTGCAATGAAGCTCCAGTGTCAGTTTCTATCACGAGGTAAATCCCAAATATCGTTTGTCTGATGGGGGAAAGGTGGCATAAAGTGGTGAATTATGTTCTGTTTCAGACTCCCACACTGGAACTACAACTCTACTCTTACTCCACCTCTAGTCCCTCTCCCAAATCCTTAAAAATTTTACCTTGGAAGCTGGCAGGAAGAGTAATATGAAAAATGGACTATTAGAGCTTCAAATTAGGGATGGCACTAAGTACATTGAATTCTTTTCTCTCTTAGCAGCACATTAGTAAAGAGTCAATTATTAACTCTGCTACTTGATTTATTCCAACATTTTGAATGTATTAGAGGTCAATGTATTTAAGGGTTTTTTCCTAAAATTGTTATTTCAAGTAGAAATTAGGTTCTCAGAGGTTAAGTAGATTATAATAGATCCCAGCTCCTGGGCCCATGCTCTGCTATGTCAGTGGGATTTACTGTAATGCATACCTTCAGAGAATAAGAATTAAGTGTAATTTTCACTTTTAGTTAATGAGATTATGTGCTGTTCAATAGGTATTTTCTCTGTGCTTTGATAGTGTATTCTTACTGAGAGATTCAGGCTTTGGCTTTATCAGTATGGTTTCTTAATTTCTGATCACTTCTTTTTGTGCTTCTCCAATTTGAGCTCACATTCCCATTTTGATATGCAAATTTATCATCAGATACAGTCTTTGTGCTTCACTTATAAGAATATTAAGCTGTGTAGGCCCAGTGAAAGCTCACTGAACAGCTGAATAAAGGCAGGGAGTTGGCAAAGTATAAGCTTTATTTAAGAGTTAAAGAGGTGAATTATACATTGTCCCTGGAAATTTTCAAAAAATGTGGAAATGTGGTTATTAGAGATATGAATTAGTGGTGGATTTGACAGCATTGGGTTGATGGTTGGATTTGATGGTCCTAGAGACCTTTTCCAACCTAAACAATTCCTTGATTCTATGACACTGTGATTCTATATGTTGTAAAAGGGATTGGAATGACACAGCACTACTTGCACTGTTGGGGCAAAACTCAGTGTATTAATAATCCTGAGAGTGTCTAGAACTCATTGTTTCTTAAAATAAACTTTTTTAACCTTATAGGACTTTTATTCTCCTGATTAAGATGTAATTATGAAAGAAGCTTGAATTAATTCTATTTATTAACTGATTTACTATTTACTCAGAAACTGAACTAATATGCTTATTTATTGAACTGTCTGTTTTGGGGTTTTTTTTTCTGAATTCAAGCAAATTCAAACCAGTGGCAGAATTTGCTGTATCCACTGTCAGAACATGATATAACTATTCATGCAGGAGAAGGGATCAGATTGTTCCTGTGTCTTGTTTAGGCATGAAGAGCAGCAAAGAAAAATTACATTTAGAGTTTTTCCATCTGTAAGTTATGAACCATTCTTGCTTTTCCTTTGCAATAAACCTGAAATAATTATTGTCCTTACTGGCACTGAGGACCAAACAAAGTTGCTTTCTAACTTAGGTGCAAATCATTTTTTGATAGATAATGCCCCCACTCCCTGTGTAAACCTCATTCTGGTTAGTTTTAGAAACAAAAGGTTTGTAAAATATTTCTGGGCTCATACTTTGGCAGTAGCAGGAACTGCTCCCCCCTTGGAGTAGAGAGAAGTAGAAAATGTTTGATAATAATGGCAGTTCTTCAGGAGACCTCAGCTGGAAATACTGAAGAACTGCTCTGTGTTTGTGTGAGGATGTTTTTTTGGGGGGAAAGAGGCAGATATTGAAGACATGGGTAGAAACAGTTTGTTTTTAATTTTTTTTCCCTTTGACTCATGATTCAGCATGAAAGCTTTGGTATTGTGACATCTATGACCTTTGAGCCACTCCCCACAATGCAACATTTTTTTTTAATTTGTTTATAATTTCAAGCAAAGACTTTCCCTGATAATTTTCCCATATAGATATATATTATTAAAAAAATAACCCAGATATTCTTGTAGAATCATTTAGAGTTCAACAGCCAGAAAAATATTAGAACTGGAAATATCTTCCCACTGGTTTGTTTTGTCCTAATACCTCTTTGGTCAGTGTCTTACAATCTTTGTGATCCAAAAAACTGCAATATAGGAAGACTTAAAGATCTTCTAACTATTGATTGATTCTAATATATAAAGGAGAAATTGATATTTCTTCGCAGTTAAAAATGATTTTTTAGATTTTAGAATCATTTTTTAGAATTTTTTAGAATTTTTTTTCTGTTTTTCAGAAAACTGAAAAGGCTATTTTGAGAATCAGTGTGAAATATTCTGACAATCTGTAAGCTGAGGGGTTTTATAAATAAATGTAGACCTGCCAAATAACAGGGGTTCTTTGTCTTCAATTATGATAAAAGTTCCAACATTGAAGCATCAGACTTATCTATTTTCCTGAATGAAAGAGAAAAAAAGTAAATTACCACAAATATATAGCAGAAAACAATTTCCTCATGATAGATTTAATTGAATTTGGCCTCTGGGTACACCAGTATCATATTGTCTCAATTTAGGAAGAAATTAGGTCTTCCTTTGGAATTTCCCATCCTGCAATTTAACTTTGGCCCTAGTATAGAACTGCATGAAATCTTGGAATTTCAAAAAATCCACCTTCCTTATCAGCTAAAGTACCATTACCCTCAGTAGTGCCCTTTTCTGTACCATGGATTCTTGGAAGGGAAGAAGGAAATCTATTGATTCTGACAAAATAGGAAATTTTCTCGTTGTGTTGGGGTTTGAGCTGTACTAAAACTCTAGGCTAGATCCTCATCTGGTATTATCTAAACTTAACTTCAAAGGAGAAGGAAATCTTAAATTGCATCAGGTAAGGATCTCCCTTCAGGATAGGAGTAGTATCTTACAAGCACCCAGGACACTTTCAATGTAAATATTGCATTGTGCTGCAGATGGAAATTCCATCACGTAAGTGGGAGCTGTGAGAGAAAAGGCAGGTTGCTGCTTGACAATTTTACAAATTATTTAGATGATTATTTGTTGCTGGGGAAGTTCATGTTGGGATTGTTTGTGGAATAAAGTGGTTTCTTATGTTGTTAGTGGCTTGTGTCACAGTCATCAGCTCAAGAAAAGAGCTGGGGTAATGGTGGTGTTCATATTATCCATACTTTTTATTTATTAAGACTGTCACTGCAAGTGGTGCTTAAAAAATATAAGGCAGGGCAGGTTTTTTTCTGGTAAGAGTTGAATGAACTCATTAAATAAGTCCTGGCTGAGCCAGAAAGAAGGGGAAATGGAAAAAGAGAGGTCAGGAATAGTCGATAAAATGGTTTATTCACAGTCTAAATAGTATTCATGGACAGGTGAAGAAGCTCTACCTGGGCCTGAGTGGGGGCTGATAAAATGCCAGGTGATGAGGAGGAGAAAGGAAGAAACAGAGATGCTAAACTGGGGTAGAGGTGCTTCTTCACTGTGTCCTCAATTGGCTGAAGTATTACAACATGATTTCCTTATTAGCTATAAACAGCAACAAAAAAAAATCATTACTTAAGTTTACAGGATCAGAGAAAAAAGAAAAATACTTCCATTGGTGTCTGATGGAAAAAAGAATTAGATCTATAATTCATCTGTCTATTGGTGGTGTTTTAGCTTTTTTTATTGCTGTATTTCCTACAGATAATATTCAGACTGAACTCTTGGATTCATCAGCTGAAAGCTTTTGGGAACAAAGTTTCCCAGAAGCATTGTTTGGAGTAATCATCAGACTCTATTAACAGAACTCTTTCGTAATGAATTCCTGTGCCCCATGTAATTTTGACTTGATTTTCATGGAGAAATGGTTCTTGAAAAATACTGTGAGATGAAAATCCTATTGTTATTCTGAAACAATTTCTGAATTATGATAGCTTTATTAAATAGGTTTAATGCAAATTAAATAAAATCAAGTATTTTTGAACTTGCATGACTCTATAAAGCCATGTATGTGCAATTCTGAGATAACATCGCTTTTCATATTCCTTATGAAGATAAGTCTTGTGTATAGAAGTATGACAGGGCATCAGAACAATTATAATTATTAGAAAATCTTATCTATTNCAGCCAGTCGTTCAGAATATAATAATTACTTCTAACTGCAGAGTGGTCTGAAAATTTTGACTATTGGGCTCCACTCCCCTCCCAAAGGTGGGAAGATGCTGCCAGAATTCAGGCTGTTTGGAGGAAGCAGGTTTAGGAGAGAGGGTTGGCCGGAGAATATTTGAAGGTGATTTTGAGATCCTTTTTAAAAGGCCCCAGGGAAGCTAGCAGAGGACTTTAAATAATTCACATGGCAAAAATGCATCCAGAGAGCTCCAAGTCAATAAAGCCTCCAGCTCTTTATAGTACTTTGTGACTGAGCCCTAGTAGATTAATTCAAGCTCTCAGAGGCAAAAGCATCATATTCTCAACGTGCTTGGGTGCAAATGTGAGATACCATATGGGACTTAGCCCAGAGAGGGAGGACACAATAAACCCACAGTCAAAAACCTGAAATAAGAAGTGGGATTGGTTCCTTTAGCATAAATAACACTTTTGCTCCCCTGCATTTCATGAGCCTACATTTCTGATATGAATAATTTTGAGTAGAAAAATTGGGGATAGTGTAGAAATCTGTGTGGGATGGAAGATAAATTTAGGTCTGTAACGAGTTTGAATTATGAGCCCAGTGTATCAGCTGTTAAAGACATTTTTTTTGCTGCTCAAAATGCAGAAGTTTCAAAATTTTTTCCACCCAACCGTATTTCTTTCACTTTCTGTGGATATTATGGGTTTCTTAAAAGGAAAAATTCTGCAAGTAATGTAAAAAGCTTTAAACAGAGCACATGACTGCTTTCCTACAGCATATATTCAAAGGAAATGAAGCCCAGCTCTGACCAAGCAGTTATTTTATATTAAAAATATAACACTTCAGCAGATGCAAGGAATGTAAAAGATAAATCTGTTCACATAATTGAAAACATTTTCTCTTGTTTGGGTTAAAGGTAATATCCAATTTTGTTCATTTCAACAAACTTTTCCAAATTCACTAAGATGGGAATTTCTGACTTATTAAAAAGCTAATAAGAAGATGTGGAGGCTGTTTATTCATGGTTTCACCATTTTATCTGTACAGTGTAGCCCAGTTAGAAACACTGGACGTTTGAACATGGATAAAAGGTTTTTTTCCTAACACTGGTTATGTCAGTCATCCAGTGAACATCAAATTTTGTGAGGAAGGAGAAAACCTCAAGACAACATCGTGAATTAGGGTATGGAAAATGTGATCATTGTTTGTCACTTACTTTGCTGTGTTCTTATAGAGAATTTCTTAAGAGATTGTTCTGGTCTGAAGTGGAGATGGAACCAGAAATGTATAAGGTGAGATTTCTTGAAAAGCCAAAACAACCACAAAAACCAACCACCCCCCAAAAAACCCCAAATTCCAAATAGACACAGTGATTCGACCCCTACCCTTCTTAATTTGAGCCCTGGTCCCCCCAAATATGGCATCTTCTAGGAAGAAGTTACAGAAAAATTCCTTTACAAAAGAATTCTCTTTCCTGATATAGTGAAATAGCCTCACTGCTGTTTCCTATACAGTTGGGGAGATTTGCTATCAAGTTAGCATAGAAATACATGTTCAATCCTAAGATGTCCAGTACAGAACCAGTGTCCTGCAGAACACAGTATTAGATATTCCATAAAAAGATACAAGAATTTCACTGTGGACAGAAGTGCAATGATCTGTTCTTTACATTGTGGCTTTGTTAATCTCTAATATTCAGCTATATTAAAACTAAACCTTTCAGAACTTATTAACTGCTCTAACTCTACACAATTTTTATAGTCTTGCTGGTGTTCAGTCTTATCAATGTCCAGTCCTTTGTTAGGCTGTCAGTAATGCTCTGACCCTGATGCTCTGTGTAGGTTAGAGCTGAGGTGGGCTCCTCTCATGCTTGTGGAAAGTCCCATACTTTAACCTTCAAGTGACTGTTACCCATCACCCTCTTCATTAATCCTTTCAATAATTGGAGTCCTTTTTAATAATAGGAATTTTTTTTTTCACCAGCTTTTACTGTCCTTGTGTCTTGTGTGCTGGTTCACACTACTGGCAGGGTAGGGAATGGAAAGTGTGAGAGCAAGGAATGCAATTTCATTTTCCTTCCCATGGAGCAGTGCCAGGGAGAGGTTGGAAGTGAAAGAATCATGACTGCTAGAAGCCCCACAATCTTCTTCTTCTGTCCTGAATCTTCAGTGTGAGTGCAACACCCTGATGGGTCAGGTCCCCAGCTCGGCTGCCGGCAGAGGATACGAAGGCTGGGAGATGGCAGGTTCAGAAGTTGTCACTGGGACTGAGAGACTCCTCTGTCTGTTTGGCTCCATCCATCCACCCACCCACCCTCCCAGCCACCCATTCCCAGCTCCTTATGGTGCCAGCAGATGCTGGAGTGAGTCACAGCCTGTTTCCCCCTCGGAGGCGCAGCTCTGCTAATGAAGGGATGCAGGGAGCGCTCTTGGCACAGAGGCCTTTAGTGGCTGATGTAGGCAAAACCCAGCTCAGAGCAGAATGAGGTGCAGATATCACTAAGAGCATCCATAAGTGGCACTTGCCACAGAGGAGAAGACCTGGGGGAAGAGGATGGGATTTGGTGTGAAGCTGGGAGGATATCAAAATGATTCATTCCCTTATGGGAGTGACAGCAAACACCATGACTCAGGGATTGGCTGGATGGTGGGACTGAAAACAGGCTACCTTTGGCTCCATCTGTGTTGGACTCTGACACAGCATCTGGCACTGCTCCTCACAGTCTGGAAAGCTTGACTGATGTGGGTAGAAAGAGGAAAGTTAAAAATATCCAGGCTGTCCATGAATTTCCCAGAAAACCTATTATCCTGCAGTATAGAGAGGAAAGGAGTCAGGAGATACCAAAAATGGAGTGTCTAAGTGGCACCAGATGGATAGTTTTAACCAAGTCATATTAGGTCAAGATTAGAGAGAATAAATTGTATGAATGTGGTCATTTAAATCTCTCCCTAGTCAAGAGACCTGAAAACAAACAAGACAGAGAAGGCTAAAAGAGGCCAGGCATGTCTGAATTCTCAGGCATGAAATCTAAGCTGGATATCCTTTATGTGTGAAAAAGAACCCCAAATTGCCTGTCGAGAGCAAGCCTGTGTGCATTGCTGCCAACACCATGCTCAGAAAGGAAATCTGATGGAGCTGGTGATTGTTAGAAATGAAAATGCAAGGAAAATTGCTGGGGTCAGTGTAAGATGCTCATAAATCACAGACCACTGAGAGTTACAGGACTCTAAATACTAATTCATTAAAGTTGTGTGTAATGAAATTTCTGGGGAGGAATTTATTGTAGACTCCCTATTCTCTATAAGGAATGACCTCAACTACATCAAAAACTGTGTCACACAGCAATTTTAGCTGAGGAGTTTTAATTTGACATAGTGACAAAACCCACTTAGATTTCAAAACATCAGAAATACAGAAAAATCTGTAGCAAGGCAACATTTTATATTCCTAGTAAAAATTTAATCACTAATTTAAAATACAGTGACTCTGCAAGTTACCTGTGATTACTGCTTGGTCAAGTTTGTTCTGTGCAAGGAATTTCTGGCCAACAACAAATGTGGGAATGCTACAAATGAAAGCAAAGGAAGTGGGGAACTGCAACAGGCATTATCATTAAAAACCATGATTCAGGACATTTTAAGACCAGATTTGCCTTTCCCCAAATCTGGAGTTCATAGGAAGGGGAGGACTGCTCGTGTTTGTGAAGAAAATTAAGGCAACTGGTGGGGCAGCAGCTTCTGTCAGATGCAAATGGACTGCAAATGGTGATGGCAAGGGCAGGTTACTGCTCGGTTTGGGAGGGGAAGAGCCTGTCCAGGCAGAGCTTGAGAAGTGGAAGTGGGAAAACCTCTGGCACTGCTCATGTAGGCAGAGCGGAGAGTTGGTCCCTAATGACAGGCACCTACTGCTACTGATGCCTTAAATGGCTGCCTAGAAACAGAGACTAGACAGGAATAAAGGAATCAAGGAGGGATTGATTGGAAAGGCCTTCAGAGGTACACTCTGGGCTCCAGAGGCTCCTGCCTCAGTGCATCCCAACATGGACAAGGACAGCTCACGAGTTCTTCCCACTTGGATCTCAGCATCAATTCCCCAAGCAGAAGCCAGGCAAGGATGGAATTTGCCCAAGCTTGCCCCCCTGTCCCCAAGATTGTGGTTTGCAGTTGTTGGGCCTAGGAGGGTCTGGGTGTCCTTGGAGAGCTGGAGAGGCTTTGTTGTGTGTGTGTGAGCATGAGAGAACAGCACTGAACGAGCTCCAGGGAACTTCAGAGTCACACTGGGCAGGGCAGGATTTGAAAAATATAAAAGTTAAAACCTAAGGCATCACTACCACCCTAAGCAGTGTGAAAATGAAAAATAGGCTGCAGATCCCTCACCCTGTGCCATCTACAGGCTGCCTGTCCCTGCTGTAAAAGATGGTCAAGCTTTCCTGGTCTCCAGGATGGAAAGAAAAATGGCAAAACTCAATAAATTAGCAAACCGAGGTAATGTATCATAAGCATTGAGGGAGTTAGCCAAAGGGCCCTCTGAACCATGAATGTTTGTTAGTAACCAAGTCTCAATTCCAGAGTTTGGAAGATTATTAATTTCAGTATTGAAAAGGGCTAAAATGAATTATATCAGGAAACATATTGCACCAGTCAGTTGATTTATTCTAGATAAAGTAGCATAAGTAGTAAAACATGGAGGCAGACACCAGCAGCAAAGGACTAGAAGAAAAAAACTCCATAAGATTAATGTCAGCATAGTTTTAAAGAAGTTTTTGTAAAACAAGAGCATGCTTTATTTGACAGAATTTCAGGTCTAGCCAAAAAGTTCTGTTTATGAAAGAGATACTTTGGCTTTCTCAGAGCATTTGATGTATGACTGGCTGTCATTTGGATAAAAGAAACTTTCCATACGAAGAATGAACAGAGAACACTAGGTGGATTAATAACTTTGTAAAAGAACTCAAATTAAGTTCTTAATCAGGAGATGTCAATAAAGAAATTATTCCTCATGGGTTCCAGTCCTGTATCCAACAACTTAGATCTTGAGTATGATGTACATACCATGAGTACAGCAGAGAGACTGCTGGGGAATTAACAATGTTGGCAGGATCTGGAAAAATGGTCACAGTTCACCAGAATACATTCTGATATATTTTGGATGCAGTGATACATTTGGAAATATAGAACTTAGTTTTTCCTGCAGGATAAGGAAGTTTCCTGGAGGGCAGGGATGTAGAGAAGATTTAAGAGTTGCCCCAAACAGTCTTCTCATTTTTCATTTCAACAACAGACTGCAAAATTGATTTTTCAACAACAGACTGCAACTTCTCTCCTTCTGTGTTTTGTTTTGATTTGTACTCAGGAGAAATTTTCAGTTATCAATGAGTTCTTGAGACCTTGGGGTTAACTATCCAGGTAACATTTCACACAGCTTTTGTGCATTGGCTCTTTAGATTCTCTTAGCATTGAAAAATTCTCAAAAGGAACTTCTTTTCAAAATGAGTTCTCCCCATTCTATTGTGTTGTGCTTTGTGGTTTTATTAAATTAGTTATCTGTGTGTGGGAGAGAGGAAGGGAATATTGGCTTGAGAACATTTTACAGGTAAAGAGAAGCCCCACTGAATTATTTTCCTGTGTTACTCTTTATGCAAAATGGGGCTGATGAAGAAACAGCAATTTGGCAGCCTCTTATAGCAGTCTATACCAACCATATTGAAGTAATGATCAGTCAAATTGCATGAATTATGGTTTCCTTTCCACACACAGATGACTGCATCAATCCTTACCATGCATAAAAAACAACCTACTTACTCATTTCAAAGAAAAAAAAAGAAAAAAGGAAAGGAAAGGAAAGGAAAGAAAAGAAAAGAAAAGAAAAGAAAAGAAAAGAAAAGAAAAGAAAAGAAAAGAAAAGAAAAGAAAAGAAAAGAAAAAAGAGAAGAAGCCAGTATGCATAGCTAAATCCCAGGCAGATGTGAGAGCTTTTTGGCTGGCAGGTGAGCTTGACTCATACCTACTTCCTAATGGAAATGGTATTTATACTCCAGCAGTCCCTTCAGGTGTTCTGGTAGACTTATTCCAATAATTCTATCATTATAATAAATTTGGTGAAATCCTGTTGAGTCCCATCTTTCTTGCTGAGAGATGCAGAATGGAGTAGTTATTGCTGAATGGAGAGCTACCAACTGGATTTCTGTTAGACTTGGAAGGAATTTTTTTTTCTGTTCCTGTATTTTCACATTAAGGCTGACAGTTTTCAGCTTGCAAACCTGTGGGAGTGAAATGGTTTTGTTTATGCCTTTAATCCATAAAGGATACCTAAACAGATATCCCAATGGGAACACTACTACTGAGACATCCTGAAAAGACAAGAACTTCTGAGGTGTTTTGCAGTCATAACCTGCCATTGCCACTTTTAATTGAGCATTACATGGAAGCTCCTCCAGTGAAACCACACCAAGACCTACGAATATGGCAGTTCTTTAAGCCTGTGCTCATCTAATAAAGCAATGCTGCTCTCATGCGGGCACAGATCTGAACCACCTTCATTGCTACTACTCCAAATTTAAACTTGGACCCCTGGTCCTCGTTTCACTAATGCTGGAACACCACAGGCAATTTCTCTTTTTAATTTCTTTCTGTTTGAAGGATTTGGGTTTTTATCTGGCTGATTTCAGTGGCAGTGATTTACCTCACACAGCAGGTAGCAGGTATCAATACTAGAACAGAACCAATGAAAATCAGTGGAACTTTGATTTCAAACCNGGAAGGAAGGAAGGAAGGAAGAGCTGCTAAAAAGCTTAAATATTTGTTGATATTTCCAAAAATCTGGAGAGGATAATCCTTTGATATTGTGTACAGTTTTGCCCGATTTTGCCAATGTCTTTGAGCTTAATTCAGTGCTTAATTCTATTTCTTTGACAGTGCAATCCTGTAGGAAATAATGAGATTGCAACAGGTAAAATTGGATGTTTGTAGCTAGCAGTTTTTATCCTGTTCCTGTATTTCAAAATGACCAGTGTCAGCCTACTGCACTTGTCTTTGCTACTCGATTAGCAGAATGCTAATTAAGGATCCTGAATTATCTTTTCCTAACTATTTCTTTATTCAAAAGTTGAAACCAGTGCTAATTAGTCTGGCTATAAAGAAACAAGTTTCCAACTAGTTTGCTTACAGCTGCATTTACTCCCTATACAGAGAACTCTTTCTTGCCTTGATTTTAGCATGTGCATAAATGTGGCTTAGCTTCCAAATAATTGCTCTAATGGCAAAAATCTTCATTAATTCCCAGAGATTCCCTTGTGTGCAGAGCTCTGTGTGTTCAGCCCAACATGGAAATGTGGCTGTACATATGTTTAAGTGGATGTTTAGCTTTTTGCCTTTTTTTTAGATACCCAAACCTTGCTTAGGGAGACTGTGCTGGTTCAGCTTTTTATTCAGCTTCTTGCCAGAGGCAGATCAGGGCTGGAAGCTGTTTTTGAATATTTCCCCTGAGCATCCTGTTTTCAACGGGGTGAAGACTGAACATGCTGAGGATAGCTTTTTGCCTCCCTTCTCCTTCTTCCCTTCTCCTCATCCTGTAAGGCTGGGGCAATATTAAGAGTCTTATTTTATTTATTCTTTAGAAAATTAAGTGGTGGACATGCCTGATGGGTTTAGAAGTCTGAGAGGCAAAGCTGCTCTGGGCCTGGTGCTGCAGCTCTCCTGGGGCCAGAGTTACACTGGGCTACCACTGGGGAAAGGGAGGTGGAGATTAAAGAAAGCTAAGAGAGCAGAAAGTGCACAAAGGAGAGAGAGAAAACATGAAAAGCAAGAGGAATTGTTTTTTCTATAACCTCATTCAGCCTCTGGGGGTGACTCTGCACTGATGTCTCCGTTGACATCTCCACTGGCAGTCGAGCCCCCGCGTTGGGCCACTGCCTCAGGCAGGTGAACTCCACCTGAACTCTCTCCTACAGCTTCTGTTTCCTCCCACATCAGCACCTGGGAGGCAGCAGGGGTTTCAGTTCCCTCCCTGAGCAAGGGTGAAGTGAAGGTGCAGCAGCACAAGGAGCATGGTGGGGTCAGTTTGGATTCCAGGCCAACCATGCCTCATTTCCTTCAGCAGCTGCCCAAAGGCCACGCTGGATTTGGAGGATCAGAGTGTCCTTTGAGGATACCGATGATAAATGCAAGAGGTTTGGCAAATTTGCTGTGTGACTCATGCTTTCCCCCCACCTCCTTCCCTTCCCCTCAATGAGAGTCCTTATCACAACCACTTAACATTTTAGGGTTGTTTTCTGTGAGGTTTGGCAGTCAGTGTTGGTAGTCCTCAAGCCTTTCATTATTAACTGTTCTTTTGTAATATTGGGCGTATTTTTAAGCATCAGTTCTGACATTCTTTCATTTTTTCCTCCAGGTCTATTGCCTGAACTTGACATTTTGTTTAAGCTTTGCTTTTCTTACTCCAATTCTCCCTACATTTAAATTAGTCCAGAACATGTTTAATGTTATTATTATTCACTGGATACCAGCTGCCTTATAAACCCCAGCTTCTGGCACTATCCTGCTTTTACAGAGCCCTTTTCACCACCTATCTAACACTACAATTTAATTGGTTTCCAGCTCACTGCACATCCTTCTCCCTCACAAGCACACACACAAGGCACTGACACACACGCACACATTTCCCTCCCTGCTCAGGCTGCAGGCTGAATAGAAGAAACCCAAGCCTGCTGCAAAGCTGAGCCTGTTAGAGCCAGTGGACCTGGTACTGATGGGGATATTGATTTTCTACCACTTCCAGGGAGGTAGCAACAAGCATTTTATCATCGACTGGACTGTGTGTTCTTCTTAAGTCCCTGCTGCACGCTGCAGTTCAGATAGGGCTCTCTGCTCAGCGTGGGGCTGCAGATTGCCTCTTCATTTTTGGAATTCAGTCTCTTACCTGGAGTCTGAAGAATAATGTCTGCTTTCTGCTGGAAACACAACAGAGAGTTTGAAAAATGCGTTTTGTCGCAGTTCTTACTTGGAATTCACTGTTGTACTACATGATTTTATTTGTAATCTTTAGTGTGGTTATCCTCGGAATTCATGGGACACGGGACATCACCTGCGTCCTCCAATTTCCAGTTAAAACAAAAATGCCTTCAAAGTTACACAAGCATCTAATTCCAGTGGGAAACCCCACTTAGTTTTAAGATTTAAAATCTGGGATTAAATTATATGTTCAGGGGCAAAAGAACAGCCTGTAGCTATAAGATCAAAGTTACAGCTGACAAGTCCTATTTCGAGTTTTCTGCCTGGTCATTATCTTAAAGCTGCATTTCTACAAGACAGATAATTTCTAAAAAAATTACCTTAAAATAATTTCTGTCATTAAACTCCTAAATTTCCCCACATATGCCGGATCCTCACCCTGTTACCTTTGAAATGTTTTTAGATGTTAGAAGTGAGGAATCTGGAACAGAGACTGTGGGAAGGTTGTTTTGTCCCTCTGCAGTACTATCATTTTGCCCAAGCCCCTTCAACATCTGCCCTTCTCCTTCTCCTCCCATGTGTGATCACTCGTGGAGTTTGGACACCTTGGTGCTTCCCTATCAGGGTTTGTTTGTTTTCCTGACAGTCTCTGGCTCAGCTTTCTTGCTCCTTCAGTGTCCCATGTCCCAAAAAGATGAAACAAAACTTCTTTCTGCTTTTTCCAAAGTTGTTTATTTTTCTCTTATCAAAAGCTCGGAGGCACAGCCAGCACTGTGACCTCCAGGAGCACAAGTGCAGAAAGGCAATGGCTGCTACCAGCAGCAACCTTTTATATCTACTATTGACCATTAAGAAAACTCTAAATACCTTGTTTTGTTCCTAAAACCAATGAGTGTCAATTTCATTGACATGTCTCTTCCCCACTCAGTTCCCTCCACCAACCAGCAAACCACAGGAACTGTGTCAGAGAAGGAAGGAAGAGAAGAAGAAAGAAGAAGAAAGGAGAAGAGACCGACACCCAAAAAATCTCCATCTTGTCTCTATATAATACATAGAGCAAGATCCTAAAACTACAATTAAACTCTCTGGGGTACACTAAACAAAAATCTTTTCACCTCTTTGGTGTGTTCAGGTTCTCCCAAAAGTGAAGGGAGCTTCTCCCATCAGCTTAGGTTGCCAGCTAAGCTATTTTTGAGGAGCTCTGGGGATATAAAGAACACCCAGAGGAGCAAGAGAAGCTTCCAGGCTTCCCTGGACTCCCAACACTTCCCTCTCTTGTGTCTCATCTTATTTTACACTTATGTATCCTGTGGCTCACCACTCCATAGGGGGACAGCTGCATTATTCTGCAGGCCCTGGGTGCTGCTCTGTCCTAATCCTGGTGGCATGGCTGGGATATTCATGGGTGACTGATCCTGGCTGGGTCTGAGAACAATGGAAACTTGTAGGTTATTCCTGATATTTGCACTTCTTTCTTTCAAGGTGGTGACTTTTTCCTGTCTAAACCAATACATCACATCTGGAGCATCTGGCTTTTGCTCAGTCCTTTTCCTCTCCCCTCCTGGCTCCTGCAGCACCTTTGATTTACTGGAAGCCCGAGGGTGGTTTATGATCCCAGGAGACAGACAGGTCACAGCATTGCTGGCAGCACATCCCCCAGCTCAGACAGTTTGGGTGCTGAGGTTTGTGCCACTTCCCCAGCCTGAGCATGAGCTCAGCACCTTTATTCCCTTGAATAAGGAACATGCCACAGCAGTTAAATCCCAGAGCTGAAAGACTCAGTATTACCTGAAAGGGTCAACTGAAAATCTCTTTCTCACCTATTTCGCATGGATGTCAGTCCTGTTCCTGCTCTACCTCAATGTGGTGCTGAACATAAGCAAAAGCTCCTTGGATCACATGCTTTTTATGCATGCTGGAAAAAATATCAGATTATTGGGGCTTGGTTTCTTTGTTGTTGTTTTTATGTTTATGTAATATTGGTTGTTGTTTGGGAAGATATAATCACTAAGGCTGGAAAAGTTCTTCAAGATCAAGTCCAAGGTGGGCTAGATGGACCAGAAGGACAGGTTGATTTTTTTCTTCTCATACCTTTCTTGCATAGATGAATGGAATTTATGTCTCCTGATTTCATATTTGCCTTAGCAAATTCAGAATATAAATATAAATATAAGCTGTCACTTTCTCAGTCATTGAGAAGGGTGAATCAGCAATCTTAAGTATTTTAATTGGGCTATTGAATCAAACATGGGTGGTCTGAAATGAGTAGCAATAGATCTTCCAGGTATTGGCCTGTGTCTGTAATGAATATTCACAAAGACAGAGTTTAAAAAGGACCACATTTACATGCTTATGTTCAGTTTTCTTTCTGAGAGGATAAGAAATTCCTTCAGATGCATGTAGAGAAGAAGGAGGCACCATACACATTAGAGATAATTCATTTTCTTCCTTCTAGAGAGCAGTGTGGGGCAGTCAGAGGACGTGTGGGTTAAAGGAAGACAGTGTCTGCCAAGTACTTGATCAGGAAACAGTAACAATTAGAAATAAATGCTTTACTTTTGCAAGCCAAATATTAGCACATTTGTTACTTTCCAAAATTATTATGCAAAGGCTGCAGTGTTTGCTACTAATAAATATATTAAAATTAATGTGGCATGATGACTATTACCTTAATAATAATTTTTGGTGTCAGACTCCATCTATGATGCCTTTATGCATTGAAGTCCACACTCTTGTTTAGTGATAGCCTAAACTGGAAATGAAATCTTTTGCCAGGAGATGAATTCACTCTGAGAGGTGGTGGCTGCATTAGGCCTGACTTATTTTAATAAACGTGTGGTACAAGAAGTGAGAACAAACATTTTTTGTAGCAGATGTAATTACCCAGCAGAGTTTATCATGGAGAAAAGTTACCTTTTGTTTAAGGCAACGTGAAAGCACCAAGGAAATTTTCATTATGTGTTTTTTTAAAGGTCAGGGTGTCAGTTTCCCCAGCTGTGTGTGCAAATACAGAGAATCCAGAACACACAGCCAATGCATTGTTGTTCAGACACCCAAGTCCTTCTCTGTGCCATGGGGTGGGGACACTTCTGGCTTCTCTTTGCCTCAATCATTTCTTCATCCATAAATCCAGGGAACGTGGACACTGTGTGAGGTGCAGTTCATTAACACTCGTTAATGAGATCACAGTCACTGATTTGCAAGAAGGGGCATGGGAAATGTAGACAGACAATTCTTCAGAGCTGTTATTTTTCTCAAATGCAATTTTTCCTTCCAGTTGAAGAACACACATTTCCTCTCCTTTAAATGTTTCCAGGGTTATAGAGCTCCACAGTCACTTGCTGTCAGCTGTGATGCAACTTAAGTTTTCTGATCATTTTTGAGGTTGTTCTAGGGAGTATTTCTGGGTTTCAGAGTGCTATTAAACGGGTGACTGGCATTCTAGGAGATGATACGTGAGAGAGAGTCTTTCATAACCATGGGAGGATGTAATTAGGATCTCTGACAGAACATGCAGATGTTACTGTTCTCTCATGAGCTCTTTTTTAGGACAATGGACTTGTGAGTCAGAGTCTGGGCAGATACCTCAGACAGAGAAATGCTACCATGGCAATGGTTACAGCTTTTGTACAGGTTCTGATGTAAGGAACTGAGAGACCTGGCTTCTTTCATTTTCCTTCAGAAGACTGTGTAGTCAACTTTACTAAGACCTATTCCATCTTTTTGCTTTCACTTCTGTCTCAACCAACACCCACTAATGAGCTGCAAGCATCAATTCCATCAATGTATCATTAGGATTTTGTACATTAACATGAGATACAAGGTTCAGTGTACAGAAAAAATTACCCCAAGGAGATTTACTCCTTGTCTGCCCAAGTGGGGGAGAGCTCTTAATACTTTTCTAATGCCTACTCAAGTGCAAGAGATAGCACCTATTTTTCTGAGGGGCCATTATCCTTTCCAAGGCAGTCAATATCTGGAAGAAGGAGTGCTGAAACTGCCTCCTAAATAAATTAAGGATCAATAGTGTTTGGTGGGAGAAAGGAGGATTTTCATCTAAATGGAGCCCCAGGGAGATTTAAGAAAAGGATTGGGCATAAAAACCAGAACACTTTGCCAAGGAAAGGCTGTTTCCTGATAGAGCAACTTGAGCACATGGAGTGGGCAGGGGAACATGTCACTGGCCACAGGAACAAAGAAAATGCAGACAGCACTTCAGAGAGACACAAAGAAAGGGAAAGAGAGAGGTTTGGGATTTGATCTGAGGATAATTAGATTATTCATTCCTAGTTCTTTTCTTCCTCTTCTGCCCCCTCCCCACTTACCTCTTACCTTTGTCTTCATAAATCTTTGTTGCTGTGTCATTGGTTTGATGCTGGAGGTAAATTTTAATTATTTTCACCAAAAAATGGCTCCAGGTGGATCATAAGTGGAGGTTTTTATGGTCAGGAGAGGGATGGATCTCCTGTCTCACACAAAGCCCAGCTCTCTGATTCCCTTCTAGTCTGCTCAGTGTGCACCCATCCAACCTGTGCTGGACAGAAGGAGACCTGGAGCAGGAGCTGGAGGTGGGTAAGG
This sequence comes from Erpornis zantholeuca, assembly GCA_013400515.1. Classification (NCBI taxonomy): domain Eukaryota; kingdom Metazoa; phylum Chordata; class Aves; order Passeriformes; family Timaliidae; genus Erpornis; species Erpornis zantholeuca. Next base: position 95,521 of record VZTN01016966.1, on the reverse strand, counting down.
TTTCCTACAGTCAGCATTACACCCAAAAAAAGCTTCCTGGGTCTGAGAACACATCAGAGAATGGAATTGTGACCCACAGATCTCAGCTGAGCCTCTGACATCTCATGGGAAATCTCTTCACAGTGGAGGGTCTCAAAGTTACAGAGCTTTGTTTTAAACTTCTCCATGGATAAAGTGGCCAAAATCAGTAGGAATTCTCCTGAAATGGATGAAAACACAACAGATACAAACAAGTCACTAGAGAAAAAGTGACCTTCCTATGTTTTGTGCCCATAGCCTCAATTGTGTAATATGCCTATCCCAGGACATCCTTGACTGAACATAATCTAATTTAAAATTTGAGACAATTTTCACCAATAGATAGACCAAGCTTGAGCATGTACATGCTTTAATGAACTTACATTATGCATACATACTTTCTTGAACTTGACATGCTAAATGATATCTATTAAAATGAAAATTTAAGACAATTTTTTTACTTGAATTCACAATCACTTTCCTTGCACAGTTTCTGTCACATCATTTAATCTTTACACATTTTGATGTGTCTAAATTAAGAAAATAGAACCTTGATCTTTCAGATTTTTCTTCTATTCTGAAGAAATAAAAGTTTAATTTGAAACTTTTTTTTCACATCTGAGAGTTAAAAAATTACTTTTTACTGGATTGCACCTGGAACTCTCTTGGTAACAGATTTTTATAATGATAATTTAAGTGACACATTATGGTTACGTGGTTTCCTTTGGTTTTGGGCTTTTAAAAATAAAGTTATATTAACCTATTGAAGTAGAATATTAAGCTTTAAATAAACATTTTCTTAGATAATTTGAAAAAAAAATCATAATGAAAGTCTAATACTTTTCACTCAGATAAAAACTGAGACAAAAATACATGAAGGTAGAAAAATGTCTCTATTGGGTTAAAAACTCAGGATTCAACTTCTCAAAGAAAATTAAAAGTTTATTTTAATTAAGTAGTTTTACCATGAATTCATAAGATTTAAATTAATCTAACCTTCAAAATACTTATTAGACCCTGGATCAGGAATTTATACCCAACTTTACTGGAATTTCCTGTTTATTTTGTTTTTCCCTTTGTGTGTTCATTAGTCCCGAGAGGATACATGTGTCCAAAACAAAACACAAAAATCATCTTTGCAGCTGCAGAAAGGCAAATCACCTCTTGCAAAGGTAGCAGTGTGCTTTGAACACACATCCCTCCTCTCCCATCCAGAAAAGGAATGCTAAATTGTGCACTTCATGAGGCTGTTAAGTCAATTTTCTCGATTGATTCCCCTCAACATACAAGTAAAAATTCTTTTGGTCCTCTTGCAAAGCCACTAGGAAAGAGGAGCCCCCAGATCATCAATGCCTGAGTAACAGGAGTGTATCTATTTTTTTCACAGTTCTCTATAGCACTAAAACCATTTGGTCAAAAATAGTCACACCCTTAATTTCACAATGATAAATATTCTGAGGGGATGCTAAGACTTCTAACAAATATTTTCTTACCAGAGATTAGAAGTGCTGCCAAAAGTACTCAAAATGAGAAATTTCCTGCTGTGTTACAATATCAGACACCATTTTTATTTTTTGCCAGAACATTCCTGTCTCGCACAAAACTAATGGAAAATTTGCCTTCAATCTTCTTCTTCCAGCTTGCAGTCATACATCAAGCTGTTCTTCAGCTTTAAAAATTAGAGAACAGAGATATTGTTTCTGCAATCTGGAACTGTCAGTTTTGGCAGTTCATGATGAATTAGTATATTATAATATAATGCAGTAAAATTATTATTTTTAGCAAGGCATGGGATTGTTCTCCTGATTTTCTGGCATTTTTACAGACCTCGATCTTGAAGGGAATACCCTCAAAGGAAGTCAAGTATTTAGGGTATAAAATTATGTATATTTAAGCATTATATAAAAAGTGAATTTCTGTGTCTTCAGATACGACAAGTTAGGTGCTTTATTCCCACTGAAAGTAAATGGAAGTAAAGCTGAAAATTTTGTACTTTGTTGAGAATTTCCTGTTTTCTGAAGGGTTTGTCTGTACTTGTCAAGGAAAGGACAGAAAAGAGCACCCTGTAATGTGTCTGCACAGCTCAGTGGTTAATGAAGGAGGAATATACAGGAGCTCAAAGCATTTTGTACATAGCTAGAATGGGTAATTGATGTAGGAAATGAAGTGACAGCTTATGGACTTATGGACTGTGGACTGCAACATGGGCATCCCCTGTCCAAAGGCAGTTCTGCAACTCTGGAGTTCAAGAATATGGATCACATTTGCATGCAGTTAGATTTTCTTTTCCTTCCTTCTTTCTTTCCTTCTTTTTGGCCTAGGGATTGTGCCCATCCTAATAAAAATATATTATTCCACCTCCATTATTCCACCTCCAATGTAATGTAGGAGAAAGATAGCATCTACCTTAAATATTGGAAATATGACCTTGTAAATATCCTAAGTGAAATGAAAAATATGGAACTAAAAACTGATTGATTTTGAATTGAGGAGTCAGATATATTAGAACTTCTAATGACTTATCTGACTTTCCCTTCAGAAATGGTCTATGACAAATAAAATAAACTGGGAGTAATCACTTCATTAATATTAAGACAACATAATGATTATAATCAACCCAGCTTCAAAATCAAAGGTAGTTAATAAAAAAGTTATTTAAAATAAAATGGAGGTTACTATTGATGGGTCATCTTTTAATTATGCATCATGAGGGAAAAATTAAGCTTTGTAATACTGTGGTCTGGTTTGCCAGTGAGGACAAGCTGCTCAATTGTCTGCTACTTAAAAACCACAGTGGGACTAAGAAAAAAGAATGAGTAACACAAACAAAAAATCCTCTAATCCAGAGAAAAAATGTGATACAGGGAATGCATTGGTCTCTGAAGTACAAGGCCTTTCAAAGAGATGTTAAGTCATTTTACCTCTAATTCTTTAATTCTAATTCTTACTCACTGTGGGTCAGTGATGGGTCAAAGTAAATTTTGTCTGTTCCTATAGCTTTCCATAGAGAGGCTCAGAATTTAATACAAATTCCAGTGATGAGCTCTCTGTGCTTCAAAGCAGCATGATCAGGGTATTGGTGATGGCATTAATTTCTATCACGTGTCTCCTTTTTCAGTCTCTACTAGATTCTTGAAGATATCTTCACCTGTACCTGCTAATGCCTTTCATTTAGACCAGCCCAGGCAAGTCTCTATCTACTGATTGACCAGATTTCTTCCTTGGATCTTCTGGTCCTTTTTACATCTCATTCTTTCCATTTAGCGAGGGAAAATGAACTGTCCTCATGATACAACCTGGTCAGTTTGCTTTAATCATTACTCGAGGCTCAATAATCTTCATTCTGGGCAAAACCAGAACAAAAACCTTGTTGTGGATCTCGCCCTATAAATCTTTACTGTGATTTTAGTCCCTTCTGCTTTGATAGGCACCAGCTGCATGAGGAACCTCAGCTGCCACGACTGAGGATTTGCAGATGAAGGTTCACTGCCCTCATCCTGCTGCTGAGGTGGTATTGATCTCCTCCCCCAGCTTCTTCTGTGTGCAGCTAATGAGGGTTCTGATTAGCCCATGTGCTTCCTACATCCCTGCTCAGTCGATCATCCCCTACCAATGGAGTGTTAAACACCACTCTGGTGGCACAAATACATTATGTAATTTGTGTTTCCTGTCCCGCTGTGTTAATTTGTGGCACAGTCCTCTTCAGATTACACACCCTTTTGCTTCTGTAAAAGTAAAATTGAGCTCATATTAATGTAATGAGATGAGAGATATGTTGTATATTTGCATTTATATAATTTCTGGGGGAGTATTAGCTTTGTTAATGCAGTGCACTTCAGTGTCTCACTGAAGTATTAGTGTGAGAGGATTGAAAAAACCCAAGTTCTGCTTCTGTCCCTGTCAATCACTCACAAAACAAGCCAGCTTTGATTACACTTTGATGACATACTCTTCCTTCAGTATTCATTTGCATGGAAAAGCAGGAATGCCATTATCAAAATCGAGAAACAATTAATTATTTCCCATTATATATCAGGCTTTTGCACAATATTAAGAATTCAGAACGTTTCTTTCAGTTTAATTTCTAAGTGATATATTTTTTTTTATTCCAAGTACAACAAATAGGTTTATAAATTCCTTCTCCTTCAACATGACAAACTGCTTTTCTGCACTAAGGAAGCAAAATTACAGCAATAATTAGATAGAACTGTTTGGATTCCTCTTTACCTTTTGAATAAAAGAAATCCAAAGTATTTTCTATAACTAACAACAACATCTAACAAAGTTGTCTTTTCTTCTAAATTCAGGAAAGGAAAACAAAGAGCTTGAATTAAAAGGACATTTTACCTTGAACTTGCTCTGTAATAGACACATTAGGGAAAGCTGGACAATTGAAAGATACTTTCCTCAGTTCCTTAGAAAAGGTGATGAGCCTTGCCACCTGCAGTTTCTATCCCTGTTCCTGCCACAACCTGCCTGCCTTGTAACCTTGGACAAGTAATTCCTTTCTATATTTGTTTCCTGAGCTGTAAAGCTGAGATCTCCCAGAGAACAGGAACATAGAAAAACCAGCTGGGACTTGGGGTCTCATTGCACTAACATGAAAATGGATTCTCTGGAGCTTCTGACAATGGAAAAAAGAAGTTCAGCAGTTCATCCTTCTCAAATTAAGATGCTGGTGGTTTATCTTTATCAGTCAATGTTACCAACAGAAAGAAAATGACCCCTAAGGAATAAACCAACATCTATTCTCCCTAAAGAGAAGTTAGTCACCTTTTACCTTTTTTATTGTAGAAACTAGTATTTAGTGTGCTGGGATCATGGAAACCCAGCACTAGGGTTTCAGGGCACCATGATAGCCACGGATATTAACAGCAATAACAAAAACATACTGTGGGCTTTTTATGTCCAGAGTCCCTCCAGGTTATCATTTGTTCCCTTATTCTTTCCTTAGACCTTGGTGCTCTGCCAGATTCAGAATCAGCACTATTAAAAAGCACCTAGGATTTAGGGCTAAATTATTTCACAGCCAGGTGAGATGGAGTCAACCTCTTCAGCTGCAAACACAACAAAGGTCAGCGTTAGAGGGGCAGAGGAACTCCACATGTGCAATTCTTTCTGGTCCCAGACAAATACTCCAGGATGTTTGGGGATAAAAAAAAAAAAAAAAATTGAAAGTTTTTGCATTCCTATAATCTTTGATGAACTTGCATTACCTTTTGGAGATTAAGAGAAGTGTGTGGCTCTTGAGAAAAACCTGATTCCATATGAACTTACTGTTGTTTTTATTACTTTGGCTTCTTCTGCAGGGAGAAGGCAAGGAGCCTTCTTAGGGTCAGTTTTATACATGGGAAAGAAATCTCAAAATCTTCTTAGGGCTCGGTGGGAAATAATTTCCTGCTGGGAAAGAGTTTACCATAAAAGAATCCCTGAATTTGGCATCTCCTTTCCAGTAGTCTTTGTAAGTAGCCCAGAATTCCATACTTTTAGCCAAACTGAATGATTTGTCCTGCTTGCCATGATCTCAAAGAGTTTTGGCTATTGTAGAAGTCTCTGATATCTAATAAAAGTCTTAATGTTTGTGGAAAAGAATGTGCATTTGTATTATTTTAACTGATCATATGGAAGGGAGTGTCTTTTTTTTTTTTTTGTGAGAGAGTAGAAATTATGAATGATACCATCATTTGCTTCCCTCCTTTGTACTCTGGAGGTCTTTATCTTTTAATCACCCATTTTTTGAAGCTGGAAGAATGGAGATCACAGAAAACATTTTATCAGCCCCTGGGTGTGGTGTGGGGCATGATTTTGTTGCAGACTGTGTGTCCTGATATGGTAACCAAGGGCACTTTTGGTATAACTGAAGTTTTTTGAGAAATGGGCATTAATTGAGACTAGATAAAAAGCTACAGACTTCTGTCTTATGTCAAGAATAAGTTCCTCATAAAGAAACATTTCATGTTGTTATGGCATGTAGATCATGTGGCACCCATGGGAACACCCTGAACCCACCTGTGGTAACTTTAATTTGATGCCCCAAGTCTTCCAGATCAGCCACGGCCAAGTGGCTGCAGGAGAATATTTAAATATTTGCAGTGTTTCAATGAGCAGGAGCTGCTTTGACAATTCAGACATACCCAGGCCAGGTCTATTTTGTTGGTTTGTGCCTTGCTGATCCAGCATTTCTAATAAATTGTGCACCTTTGTGATGTGGTTTGCCATCCCACAGCTCTGCAGGAAAATGTGATGAATAGCTGAAAAGCTTTTTTTTGTCAAGAAAGTAATGGGGTTTCAGAATTAGCGAAACTAATCACAAATTCACAGTGAATTAATCTAATTGTTTCAGCTTGGTAGCAGGGGAAGGGGAGGAGATGAGGAAATCAAAGGGATTCATGTCACCACTTCTGAAATAAAAGGTTTTGAAGCACAACACTTGTGTTTGGGAGTTTATCTGGATTTAATTAAAATAATTCATTAGTATGAATGGAAAAGATGAAAAATAGTAATTTCTTTCTGTGCCACTCCTGCCCTTCTCTGTTGGTATTTTAACTAAAATCGTCTCTTTGCATAATCCTAAACCGAGCTGAATGCTGCACTGTGGAATTATCACAAGGCCTCATGCAGACTTTTAGAGTGGAACCAACCCCAGGCTCCCACCCCAGCCTGGGCAGGGACTCAGAACGTGGCAGTGGCCAAGGTTCTTGTCAGCCCACACCTCTGGGGGCTCCCAGGAAGGAGGAATGTCCTGCTGGGCTCCTGCTGCCAGGTGAGAGCAGCACCCATCAGGCACAAAGGAGCACTGAAGGGAATGGAACCTCAGGATCAATGTGCTGGCATCTTCTTTCAGGTAAAATATAAAATACGGAATATTTTTGTCCTGTCTTAGTGCTTCTGCCAGGCATCTGCTGTGAAAATCAACATGGCAATGTGCTTCCAGTGGTCAGTTCCATGCAAGCTGTGATCATGCCTTGCCCAAGGCTACACAACTTTAATTTTGAGCCAAGTGAAATTACTTGTGGGAGCTGGCCCTGCTTAGCTGCTGAGATCTCATCTAATCTCTGCTTGAATTACTCCTGGCTGTTTGGTGTTGTATATACAAAACCTGTATGTGTGCATATATATATATACATGTATATATTTGTGTACATGTATATGGACATTTTTTTATTCTGAGAAGAAACCTTTGGTAGGATTTCCCTTTATATCAGTAGTTATCCCATTGTGTATGACATTTCTGGGCCTGACTGCTGTAAATAAATGTCTCCTAAGGAAGATTTCCTTACTCTTATGGAGACCTGCTACAGCAGGTGAAAAATGTGAGATGTCAGAAGGAACAAGGAAGAAAATTGACCTGAATTTCTGAATATGCTGATTCCCAATTTGTTTAATATTACTGAAGGTAGATTAAACAGGGGTATTTTGTGTGGTTTTCTTTAATACAAGGGAAATGATTACCTGTATATTGACTTATCCTTTTCCTCCACTTATAATTACTAAAAAAATGTTATTCAGACCTATTCTCTATTTACCTACTTAAACAATAAATTGGAGATATGCATGCACAGGATTAAAACAACCCTGTTAAAGTCATCTCTAGAATAGATGAAGTTCGTCAGGCTGCTGTATGTGGGGCTGCTGGTGTGAGGCCAATAATTATCCATGGGGTAGGACACTGTGCATTGTGAGCAAGCTTTTCTGAATCTCTTTTTGTCTTGAAGTCACCATCTATCACTCCTCAGACACATCAAATTTAATCTGTATTCGGCAAAAAATGAGACAATTAATGGCAGGAGAAAAGAGAGGGAGGCAGGAGAAAAGCAAGTGAACATTGTCCTTTTCCATCGAGGAAACTCTTCAACAGTCCTGTCTATTCCAAAATGGTCCTTCTGGCCTTGCTCAATGGAAAATGTTTTCTCTGCTGCAATTAAGAATGTAAAAAGGACTTCAATAGTGAGGTGTTTACCCAGCTCTGCATATGGCTGATTGTCTCAGCTTCATGCACTGCCTCACTAAAGAGCTTCTGACCCAGTGCCTTACATGGGTCTGGGAGCCTTCAGCCACTGCAAGGCTGCAGAATCATATTTTCGTAGAAGAAAGTTAGATGTCTGAACCAATTTGTGAGCTTTTTCCTTCTTCTCTGCCCTTGATAGTCTTCCCACTCAAACATACAAATACCAAATACACATTCTGGTGGTCAGAACCCAGATATGGCAACAAGACATGAATTCTGTTCCTGCTTTAAATTTTTATACATTATTTGACCTTGCATAAATCATTTACTGCCCGTAAACCATTTTCTCTCTCTGTAAAACAAGAAATATGATGCTGCAAGCTCCACAAAAGCTGCTCTGGATGAACACAATTGCTTTGATTTGGTGCTACAGAATTCATGAAATACCCACATACATGAGCCATCTCACAGCACCTTGTCCAGTGGTAATTTATGATCATATGTTAACAGTTTCTGGGGGAGAAGACAGAAGGAGTTTTTACTATCAGATAGCAACTTCCTTATCACCAGAGCTGTAGCATATTGAGTGAACCACATTGCATTTTCCTGAAATCCCTCTTCGATAGGGAAGCTGGAAAAAGAAAAGCTGGACCTGGAAAAACTCAGAATTATGGGATAAAAGAAACATAACAATACTCCTGTGAATTAATCCCCCCAAAGGATAATTATTTAACATGGGTGGGGTTTTTTCTGTACATTTAATTGCAGCAAAGGTAAGCATGTGAAGTAAAACTTATACAGCTTCTTTAGGTGGTGTCCAGCAGAGGATAACTGAGGATGGTTTGAGACTTGACATGGAGCAGAGGAAAAAAAAGCTTAGTTTATTCTAATAAACCTTTTGTTTATCAGTAGGATAACATTGCTATTCCTCTTATCATATGGCAAATGACTCCTGATTTATATGGGAGAAAAGTTCAGGGTTATTCAGCACTTTGTCAGTGGAGTTCTGCTGATTTGGTATTCAAATTTCTTTAGAAACTAATGATGCCTTCCCATTAGTATTAATTGGATTGATCACATTGCACCAACAATGAAATAGAAATAATTTTGACAAAAGACATTTAGAACAAGAAATCTCCACAGGACTCTAAACTTCCCAATTTAGAACACTAAACGCCCAAAGTTAACTCTCACTGCTTCCTTCTTCTCTTCAGGTCCCACCAGGTTGTCTCCAATTTTCCCTACATTTTTATTTAGGGAAAATTTTGCTCTCACTGCTGTTGGAAATTTTACTGCTTTCCCTGGTGTCTTGTTTCATGCTAAGTAAAAATACAGCAGCTCATAAGTAACATTACTTAAAACCCCTGAAAATCTAAAGAGGTAACTGTGGTATTTCGCTCTTAAAGAATGCCTTCTTTCCCTGCTTGCAGATCGTGGTTAAAATACAAAATGTTTTACTTGTTTTTCAAGGGCTAAGCAGCCATAAATGTGATAGCATAACTGAGAACAAACAGGACTCATTCTCACCTTGTTATCTCTGCATGAGTTTCAATATTGGGTAGGATTTATGATGTGCTGTGATTTCTCACTCACAAGGCTGCTTCAGGAGTAGCCCACAAGGCCAGAGCTGTAATTTTCACTTGCATGGAGGGCAGTGTTTATTATTCAAATGGCAGCAAATGGAAAATCTCAATTTAACACATGCTTTCTACTAGGTCTATAAAAAATTAAAAAAGAAAAAAAAAGGTGTGAAACCAGGATAATTCTTTAAAGTATGCAATCCATGGTGGATGCAGAGCAGCAAATGTTGCTCTTGCTGGGATGTCTGTGCTTTTGCAGAGCAAGTTGATAGTAAAGATAGTTCATTCAAACTCCTTTGAGAACAGCTAATCAGCCACATATCATGTTTAGTGCTCAGTCTTCCCAAGGAAAGTGAAAGGGATCCAATTAAGAGTAGGGGACATTCTGCTGAGATTTCTTTAATAACTCTGTAGTAGAAGGAAGAAACATATGGAGTCAGAGCCTGATGCCAAAGAAGAAAGATAACAGAAAACAAGAAAACATCTGATTTATGGAAGAATTGGGAAAATACATCAAAACCCCACCTTCAGGGACTCATTTTGTGGGTTAGGAAACGTGGGCAGGCTCAGGACGAAGGCTGCCCTAGGACAGAGCCGAGGATTAACTGATCACAAAAGGGTCAGCTCAACCTTGACTCTTCCTCTGACTTTTTTCCCTTGACTTTTTCCCTTTTTCCTTGACTCTTCAGGCCAGTGGTGATCAGGTGCAGAGGTGTCACTCAAGGACAGAAATGCTTCACTGGCACATGGTGCTTCAGAGGCTTCGCTGTCATATTCCTGAGTGAGCACAAAAGAGATCTGGACCATATCCCTGCCTCCAGCCTGCATGACCCACAGTCAGGGGGGGATATATCAGTGGGAGGATGGAAAGTGGGAGGGTATGAATATTTAAATTGAAATTTTGAAAATAAAACAAATTTTAAATATTTGTAAATATTTAAATAAACATTTGATTTATCTGGGTTATCTGTTTTATCACCCAGACTGAACCCCACATTTAGACCTGTACAGTGAGGGGCAAACCACATAACCTCTGCCTCTCTTTTCCCCTCTGTAGGGTAGGGATGAAATTATTTTCCTAAGTATCCTTTCCTCAGAAAATTAACTTTCAAATGTGTTGTTAAAAAAACACAGCAAAACAAACAGCCTACCAGTAAACCTAGGCTGCACGGATTTATTATCTGTCTAAAGAATTTGATGGGTGAAACTGAAAAAAAACCCCCAGCCTAACAAATAATAGTGTTATTAATGGGGCTTCTCAAAGTAGATTTTCTTGGCAATATAGATATGCCAATAAAGGTTAATTAAAATAGCTGGCAATCATGATCAGATTAAATGGGGTGTGTACTAATCTCCTGCACTTGTATGAGAACCTAAAAAGCATATGACTTGGGGATGACAACTGAAAGCAGGGTATTTTTAGCTGGATTCAATAGAACTTTCTTACACTCAATTAATTTCTGCATAATACAGAGACGAAACATTTGCTTTCCTACCCATCATCTCTATAGGGGGAGTGAGGCATAGTAGCAATATTTCTGGCACAAAAACATGTCTATGAAAATTTGAGAGGATTTCAGGAAAGAGAAATGCACCTATGAAGGAAGCAGTGCAGTATTAGCACCTTTTTCATTTTCATTCCAGTGACAGGGCCCGAGGAAATGGCTGAGATGTGTCAGGGAAGGTTGAGCTGGATATTAGGAAAAGGTTCTTCCCCCAGAGGGTGCTGGGCACTGCACAGGCTCCCCAGGGCAGTGGTCTCAGCCTACCAGAGCTCCAGGAATGTTTGGACAATGCTCTCAGGCACGGGGTGGGATTGTTGGGGTGTCTGTGTGGGGCCAGGACTTGGACTGTGTTGGAAGGAGAAGCCCTGGTTTCCCAGGGCCTTTCCACAAAACAATTAGAGTTCATTGATCGATGATCAGAAATCAGAAGGCTTTGTTTATAGAATCGTATTTGGATTAGATATTAATAAAACAAGAAAGAGAATGAGAAAGATCAGATCCCTTCAGCCTAGTTCAACTGCTGGAATCCTCTGTGTCTGTGTGAACAGAACAGTCCCAGTGTGTGTACAGCATAAACTATGAAAGCACATCCCAAAATAGAAACTTTCTCCTTGGCCAAGGAGATAACATTTAAAAACAACTGCAATATTTACATTTTTCTCAATCTGAGAACAACTCCGACAGATTCAGTGCTGTAAGAATCAGTGAGGCATAAAAATGCCTAAAGAAATCTTTTCAGGGTTACCAACAGGACTGGATGATTCTTGTGTGTGCCTTCCAGCTCAGGGTGTTCTATGCTTCTGTATATTACATTTTTGGATACTGCACTGGGTAGGTGAGCATGACTCCTGGCGGCAGAAGGTATGGGAGGATTCCTTCTGCCTTTGCCATCACTGAAAGCTTAAGCACTAATTTCATTATGTGTAGAGCATTCCTCAGACATTTGGATGGCAATGATTTGCCCCCAGATTTTGGGGGTGAAGGGCTAAATCTGGCATCTTTCACCAAACAACTCTGGTGAGACTTTTGCCACCTGCAGTTATCTCTTTTGGAAAAGAATTGCTGAGGAGCTAAGGAGAGCAAAGGCAGGTGCAGAATGAAAACTTAGATGCATAGGTTGGTACCTGTTGGTCTGAAATGCTTGTCCTGGTCACTCATTAAAACAAACAAACCAAAGACCCAAAAGAAAATTTTTCTGTCCTCATCCTTGATCCAGAATCTAAGAACACCTCTAGAGAAGGGGGAAAAGTATTATCTATTTTTTTCTATATTTTCTTACCAGATGATTTTGCCCTTTGAAGATTGTTTCTAATAACCCACTGAGAGCAGTACATGGTTGTTAGGGATGTAAGATTATAACTGTTAACATCTGAAATTCAAAATATTGTAACTTTATGAATGTGCAACCAAACCCAGGGCTTTTCTTCATAATCCAACTGTGTTGATAATCAATGAGCAGTAGGCTGCAGACAGATTCAAATTCTCCATCTCCACCTATTGGCAGAACAGTACCTGAATTGTACAGAATTGATGCTCCTGCCCATGGCAGGGGGTTAGAACCAGATGATCTTTAGGGTCATTTTTAACCCAAGCTGCTTGATGATTTTATGTCTGTGAAAGTTACTTGAAGGGAAATTGTTGAGACAAGAAAACTTAGAGCATGTTGTTCCTTTTTTTTTAATTATTTTTAATTTTTCCCTTCACTATAGCAGTTTCCATAAGCAAAGTACTGATATCTCAAAATACCTGTGAAACTGCAGGGCTGGAAATGCAAATGAACCACCATGAAAACTGTAGTTTGCCCACATTAAGTGAACACATTGTAAAGATGTAGTAGTATTACCATAAACACAGTTTGTTTTAATTTATAGACTTCTTTTCATGCACACTCCTGTATCCCTGAGGGCCATAAAGCAAAACCTGAAGAGAAAATAGAAAATGAATAAAATATATCTTGTCTTCATTTGTGTCAAAATCACAATAAAAGCAGGAAATATAATCAACTTAGATGTTGTTTTCTTTTTATTTATAAAGCTTACTCTTTCACTCTGTTTTAATTATCATCATAGTGTTACTAAAGCGTGGTAGCACAGAAAAGGCTGCATCCCACCTTGGCAGCCAGATTAGTATCTAGTTCTAAATGGAGGACACTTAATTTAAAATTAGTTCTATAAATCATTTCCCAAGTCTCTGGTTTTTGGGGCCTTGCTCCTCCTTTTTTTTTTTTTTTCCCCAATTGCATTTCCCTCTAATTTTTTGAGTCTTATTGGACAATTCTTTGAGCTGGATGAAAGGGACTGAAAATTTCATGTACAAAGCTGTATGAGGCCAACCAGTGTTCTTTCCAGATTAATGGCATATCGAGCTGTGTCTTCCCCAGGGCAGAGGAAAATATGTTGAACCTGATACAATTGCTGAGAAACAATACCATCAGTTTTTTATAAAAAAAAAAAAAATTGTGCAGAATAGGAAAATGGAGAGGGAATATCAGAAAGCACCCAAAACAATGCTGATATTTTTGCTTTATCACTGCCACACATCTAAACCTTTCAGATTTTTTTTTTTCTTTGAAGTCAGAGAAACAAACAAACTGAAGTCTTTTCATATTGGAATTGCTCTTTGTAAAACTCTCTGAAGGACCATACAAATCTTGTTATGATTTGACTGAATGGCCCTAGTTGGGTGCACTGCAATCTGCTCATGGGTTTGGAGTTTATTGTTTCTTGCTGTGTTTCTGTGAAACAAGGCCCAGCAACAAAAAAATACACCTCACCTTAATAAATCCTCTCTGAAGAAAGAGCACCCTGAGACTTCCTGCTACAC
>VZTN01016966.1:34258-81565 GCA_013400515.1 Erpornis zantholeuca | reverse complement strand
AGAGTGTTCTATGCTTCTGTATATTACATTTTTGGATACTGCACTGGGTAGGTGAGCATGACTCCTGGCAGCAGAAGGTATGGGAGGATTCCTTCTGCCTTTGCCATCACTGAAAGCTTAAGCACTAATTTCATTATGTGTAGAGCATTGCTCAGATGTTTGGATGGCAATGATTTGCCCCCAGATTTTGGGGGTGAAGGGCTAAATCTGGCATCTTTCACCAAACAACTCTGGTGAGACTTTTCCAAAAGAGATAACCTGCAGTTATCTCTTTTGGAAAAGAATTGCTGAGGAGCTAAGGAGAGCAAAGGCAGGTGCAGAATGAAAACTTAGATGCATAGGTTGGTACCTGTTGGTCTGAAATGCTTGTCCTGGTCACTCATTAAAACAAACAAACCAAAGACCCAAAAGAAAATTTTTCTGTCCTCATCCTTGATCCAGAATCTAAGAACACCTCTAGAGAAGGGGGAAAAGTATTATTTATTTTTTTCTATATTTTCTTACCAGATGATTTTGCCCTTTGAAGATTGTTTCTAATAACCCACTGAGAGCAGTACATGGTTGTTAGGGATGTAAAATTATAACTGTTAACATCTGAAATTCAAAATATTGTAACTTTATGAATGTGCAACCAAACCCAGGGCTTTTCTTCATAATCCAACTGTGTTGATAATCAATGAGCAGTAGGCTGCAGACAGATTCAAATTCTCCATCTCCACCTATTGGCAGAACAGTACCTGAATTGTACAGAATTGATGCTCCTGCCCATGGCAGGGGGTTAGAACCAGATGATCTTTAGGGTCATTTTTAACCCAAGCTGCTTGATGATTTTATGTCTGTGAAAGTTACTTGAAGGGAAATAGCTGAGACAAGAAAACTTAGAGCATGTTGTTCCTTTTTTTTTAATTATTTTTAATTTTTCCCTTCACTATAGCAGTTTCCATAAGCAAAGTACTGATATCTCAAAATACCTGTGAAACTGCAGGGCTGGAAATGCAAATGAACCACCATGAAAACTGTAGTTTGCCCACATTAAGTGAACACATTGTAAAGATGTAGTAGTATTACCATAAACACAGTTTGTTTTAATTTATAGACTTCTTTTCATGCACACTCCTGTATCCCTGAGGGCCATAAAGCAAAACCTGAAGAGAAAATAGAAAATGAATAAAATATATCTTGTCTTCATTTGTGTCAAAATCACAATAAAAGCAGGAAATATAATCAACTTAGATGTTGTTTTCTTTTTATTTATAAAGCTTACTCTTTCACTCTGTTTTAATTATCATCATAGTGTTACTAAAGCGTGGTAGCACAGAAAAGGCTGCATCCCACCTTGGCAGCCAGATTAGTATCTAGTTCTAAATGGAGGACACTTAATTTAAAATTAGTTCTATAAATCATTTCCCAAGTCTCTGGTTTTTGGGGCCTTGCTCCTCCTTTTTTTTTTTTTTCCCCAATTGCATTTCCCTCTAATTTTTTGAGTCTTATTGGACAATTCTTTGAGCTGGATGAAAGGGACTGAAAATTTCATGTACAAAGCTGTATGAGGCCAACCAGTGTTCTTTCCAGATTAATGGCATATCGAGCTGTGTCTTCCCCAGGGCAGAGGAAAATATGTTGAACCTGATACAATTGCTGAGAAACAATACCATCAGTTTTTTATAAAAAAAAAAAAAATTGTGCAGAATAGGAAAATGGAGAGGGAATATCAGAAAGCACCCAAAACAATGCTGATATTTTTGCTTTATCACTGCCACACATCTAAACCTTTCAGATTTTTTTTTTTCTTTGAAGTCAGAGAAACAAACAAACTGAAGTCTTTTCATATTGGAATTGCTCTTTGTAAAACTCTCTGAAGGACCATACAAATCTTGTTATGATTTGACTGAATGGCCCTAGTTGGGTGCACTGCAATCTGCTCATGGGTTTGGAGTTTATTGTTTCTTGCTGTGTTTCTGTGAAACAAGGCCCAGCAACAAAAAAATACACCTCACCTTAATAAATCCTCTCTGAAGAAAGAGCACCCTGAGACTTCCTGCTACACACCCTGGTTTGTGAGCAGGGCAGAGCTGCACTGCCTCGATTAAAGAATTAAAAAAAAAAAAAAATAAAAGTTTAAAAAAGCCCTTTGCTGCTTTTAATTAACAAACCAACCTTTGTTCTTTGCAAAGGTGGTGGTGGAAAAACTTCTGTCATTACTTAGCACTGCTTGGGTGGATTAATTAGAGATATATTAATAATATATAATGCAATTTTATATTGCTTAATAGTCTTGATCTTTCATAGTATAAACCTATTGAGGTTACTAAAGCTGGGGTGGTTTTTTTTATCAGGTTATCTTTAAATTATTATAGGTAAATTCAATGCACGAGAAATGAAGGCATAAAAGCAGAGAGAAGGGTAACAAATAAATTATGCTCCTTGTTTTAGAGCAACATTCAGTACATATAAACACAGAAATACAGGGATCCACTTCTAATAGGATAGACTTTTATTTACAATTATGTTTTGTAAAACATAATGCAAATTATATGACTATAGAAAGGAGCTCTAGTACTATTTTTTCAGGCATTGTTCAAATTCCATACATGGAAGGTAGTTGACATTTGAAACAAGCAGAATCTCCTCCATCTAGAAAAGCCCTCCTTCCTCTACAAATTTAATAAAAATGAACCTTCAAATAAACCAAACCATCTGGAATTATGATACCATATACCTCAGCTTGCTGGCCAGACTTCTTTTCACATAGCCCATGGCACAAGTGGATTTCTGGGCTGCAGGTGCACGGAGCCAGCTCACATCCAATTCTCCATCTCCCAATATCCCCAGTTCCTTCTCCACAGGTCTGTTCTCAGTCCATCCATCACCCAATCCATGTGGACACCTGTGGCTGCCTTGCTGCAGGTGCAGGGCCTGGCACTTGGCCCGGCTGAAATTCTCAGTGCTCACACCTCTCCACCTCTCCACTTCTCCAGCCTGTCCAGGTCCCTCGGGATGGCAACAATTCCCCCCTAAAGACCCAACTGCTCTGCTCAGCTTGGTGTCATCCACTGACGCCAGAATGATTTTTTGCTTTTTCTTTTATACCCCTCTCACACACTCTTTTATAGTTTGATGTACTCTCAGTGCTTTTAGCCCCACACTTGTACCTCCCCAAGGCTGAGAACTCAGCTCAGCCCCACGGCACCGTTAAACCAGGAGAGCAAACATCCTGGGAGCCCCAGACACCAAGGGCCTCTCCAGAACACATTTGGGAACCTCAGCCAGGCCCAGCCAGGGGGAAGGTTCCTCACAACGAGGGCTTCACTCCAGCCTCTCCTTGGGGGATCTTTGATAAATATGTTAATTTTGCAACGCCTATAATTGTGTGTATTTCAGTGTGAGGTCTGTGCATGCATTTTCAGGGCATTCCACCTGGCCCAAGTGCTGCACCAAGGCTCCTGAAATAAATCCCGAGGTAAAAACCCCTTTTCCCCATAAAGTGTGTTTTGGTTTGAATTTTAAGACCAGGGAAAGGCAACACACAAACTGGCTGTCATTAACTCCCAATGGCCCTGTCATTAATGAAGATATTGGACATATCTGGTCTAAGTACTGACCCTGAGAGACACCACTTCCACTCATCTGTGGCAGCTGTTGACTGCTACTCTTTGTGTGTCTGGGTAGCCAATTCCTTATCCATCGAATATTCCATCCATCAAACCCTTATCTTTCTGATTTAGCAGCAAGGATGTCATGTGGAGCCATCTCAAAGGTCTTGAAAGACACTCAGGGAGGTTTCAAATAAGCACCCTGAGGCATTTGGAATTAGAGATAGAATTAGGGATTAGGGAATCAACTGGGTTTGGATATGTACCTGAATTAAGAGTACCTCTAGGTGCTTTCAGTCCACAGATCTTGAACAGCTTTGCCAGCATTAATGATATCATCCTTGCCCAGAGCTGGAATTTCTTTTACAGACAGGGAAAACAAAGGGACAGCCTGTGATTTTGTAATATGCCCAGTTATCCTCAACTGATTTCAAAAGAGAAGACTGCAAAATTTAGCTTGAAGAATCAAAGTTACAAAAGACTTCCAGGCTGGGGGATTTTTCTGTGTTTATAGCCTACCTTTTTTGAAGCACTTTTGAGTGTCTGTCCCTAGTTGTTGGCAATAAAACACTTTTAGAGTGTCTCATTTAAAGGATTTGCCTACAGGAACAAGGCCAGCTTGTAATAAAGGGGGAACTGAAGCTGCTTCTCTCAGGAGCT
Source organism: Erpornis zantholeuca (assembly GCA_013400515.1). NCBI lineage: Eukaryota > Metazoa > Chordata > Aves > Passeriformes > Timaliidae > Erpornis > Erpornis zantholeuca. The sequence continues at coordinate 77,312 of VZTN01016966.1, read as the reverse complement.
TCCTGTGCTCTCAGACAGAATAGCATCCTTTTCATAGTTTGTTTTTTTTTTCCCTCACCAAGTCAGACCTTTTGTGTGACCCTAGAAAAACAACCATGGAGAGGTGATCAAAGGACAGTGAGAATAACAGCATGTGGGGTTTTTTAATTCCACGTCTGCATGCTGATTTCAAAACCACATGAAAATATGTTTCAACAGAATCTGTTTGATGGGAGAACTGAGCAGCCTACAATGGGTGGAGAATATACCTATTTATCAAGAGTCAGAGGAGGAAAGTTGTTTTTCCACAGGGGAAACTTTAGCTTCTAAAATTGAAAATAAAGGACAGGGAGATATTATTGATGGAGATTGCAAATCTGTCTTTAATTGATTAAATGTTCTCAGTGATTTTGCAGATATGAATTTTACAAGCCCTAAGAGACACTGGAAACTAAAATATTTCTCTAATACTTAAATATAGTACTTGGCTGCATGTATTTAATGCTGTCTAAATGAAGGCTTCAGACTGTCTGTTCTTTAAGCCTCACTGTTCTCCTGCATTCTGGGGTCAGTAAATCAAATATCTTTGGACCTCTAGCTCTACTTCAAGTCTTGTGCATTAATTTGTGAACTGGTGGAATAATTCTGCAGTCTATATGGAGTTTTTACCTTCTTCATGTCTTCTCCCTGTTCAGTTTCCATTGCCCAGGGTGATGGAGTAGTTTTAAATATCAAATGTATTATCACCATCTCTTATGATTCTTCTTATGAAAGAGAAGTGTTTGGGGGGAGGTGCCCCTGAGCTGGGTATGTTCCAAGAGTTTCTGATGTCCTGGGTTCACTTTTAAACACCTGAGTGTGGCTTAACTGATTTTTAATGGATGCTAACAAAAAATCAAAGCAGAAGAACATGTAGCTTGCAGTAATTAGTTTGGTTTCCTGCCACTGACACCAAACACCTTTGCACGCTGCAGTGAATCCTGTGGGGCTGAACATTGTAGCAGCAAGAACAACTTCATTCCCTGACAGTGAAGGAATATCCAACACAGGAAAAAGTCCTGTGATATTTTTGAACTGTTTCTGCAACTCTGTCTTGACAAATTTTAGCTTTCTTCTGAATTAGTTGGGGTTTTGTGTTTGATTTCGTTATTTTATTCTTTCTTTTTTTTTTATTTAGAAAGTTATTTGGTTTATTTCTATTTAAATAATCCTCCTTTTCCTTGGTTTGCTTTTCATGACCTCTTTTGCTTTCATTTTATAGAGCCATGCACTGAAGTAAATTTATTGTAAAAATAAATGTATTTTGTAAAATAATATGTACCTTAAGTAACCCTCCTCACTGTTGATTGAAAATGGAAATTAATATCAAAAAGTAGCAAGGAGAGAATAAAATGTATGAATGTAAGTGTAAGGGGTCAAAGTTTGCCATGCTGGCCACTAATGATATTCAACAGCAGAGAAAGAAAAAATTTTACTTTTTCATGAAAATTAGTGGTAAAAATATCCTTTCTGCACTGACATGAAAACAAGAACTTTAGTGATTTCACATGAATAAATTAAAAAAAAAAAAAAGCATCAGTCAAGATGAATTTATCTCTATCATGGATATTTGTCCTGGAATAGATATGTCTGATGTAGAAGAAGTTTGGAAATGCAGTTTTCATATCCCATGATATTACTATGCAAAATAGTGTGATTTCTTCTTTTGCTCTCTATTTTTGGGAATATGTGTTAACATACATATATATCTATGCATATCGAGAAGAAATAAATACACCTTCATGTGTATAATAGACATTTCTATACATGGATATCTTTATGTAAGGAATTAAAATTTTGACAAAAAAAAGTAAATATGTCAGTCTGAAACACTTCTCTTAAATGAGGTTCCATGGAAACTGCCATTTTCTTGTGAAAGATCCTCTTTTTAAAAGAATTGAAAAGACTTGTAGTATGAGCTTTTTTACCAAACTTACCTGAAAGACATGACCAAACTTCATAAAAATGAGAAGAACACACAGGCAGGAGGAATATGTATATGAGGAAGAAGACAGGAATTTACCTTGTCTACATAGATCTATTAAAGAGCAGTAAGGATGAAAAAAAATTCTGTTTGGAACCCAGATATCTTGCATTCACAACATCTGATTACATGGAATAGAAAAGCCCTTTCCTGGAGGAAAAGCATTATAATATCTATATTAGAAGCCTTGCAATATTTACTTTTTAAGGTGTCACACAGGGTGGCAGCTTGGTGTGAGGCTGATGAGGACCTGAATGCCAGTGGTCTGACACAGCTGCCCCTGGAAGCAGATACCACAGAGACACCTGGCAGACAGGGTCCTGCCCACAGCCAGGTGTGGCACCCATAGTTTTGTCATTTAAGGCACATATTCAGTAGAGACATCAATGAAGACATAGATCTTAACAGCTGGACACTTCTCTTCTAGGCAGGTGGGTTTTTTTGGCCATCCTATGTGCTGTTGAAAGCTGTCTTTCTTAATTTACCTGTTCTTTCTCCCATTTTCTTGCCCACAAGTCTGCCTTGTGCATGGGTCAGCCCAGAAGCAGACAAGATTTAGAGCACTGTTCATTTCGGAGGGCTTAGGGAGATGATAGTGTTGTTAATTCAAACATATCAAATGCATCTCATCCTGGCTGGATATTAATGGCATTCTGTCTAATTAAACAGGTGATTATCTCATCTTTTGTCACAAAGAAACTCGGTGTGAACTCTGACCTGTCAAAGTTCCCTAGCTGAGTGTTGGTTTGTCAGTAACTAAAAAGATAAATATTTGAAAGGTCCCAGGGATTTGTTGTAATCAACTTCTTTGTTCCCTAGCCTTATTCTTATGTTTGGCTGCAGCCTCTATGACAATTCCAAAATATCCAAATTCTTCTTCTTAGCTATAGGAAAACTTTGATTCTGGTTTTATTCTGACACCACTTAAGAATGTAAGGCATAAATTCCTGGGATCTAAATTCACGGGGCATGATTGCAACCAGCAGAAATTAGTTAGCAACTAAAACTCTGTTAGCAACACAGTTTTCCTCTCGCAGGTACACTCAGAATGCCTCTGACAGGGATTTGTTCTCTTGATATTTTAAGAATAAAAGTTCAGGGCTACCAGTACCTGTTCTGTATGCAGAGAAACCAGATGGAGCCATGACTCATTCTAAACATTTCTTTCGAGGTTAGCATAAGTGAATTGCTTTTCAGGTGGAATCCATCAGGTCCCCAGAATGTGTTCTTGTCTACAAATTCTTCCTGCTGCATTATATTGCTCTTCTTCAAAATGTTAAATGCCTTGATTTGCATTTGCAGGAGTTGATTGAACCCTTGTTCTTGTTTCCATTGCATTTTATCCTTTTTTTCATTGTAATTTTTAGTTCCTGTTTCTTTCAGAGCCATTGTTATATGGGCTTAATTTTCAAATAATTTTACATATATATCTTTTTCTATTGTCACTGTGAATTGTGATAAAAATGTTGGCTTTATTTTCTTTCCTTCTCATTTATGACTTTGCTCACCTTCTGAAATCCCCAGTTGTATCTTCTGATGGAGACTGAAATGCTGTCTTCATTTAGAAAATTATTCCATGCTGTAGCTGTGTTAGATTGTTTCTTCCAGGTAAAAGAAAGAAAAAAGTAAACTCTCATTTCTACCAAATCATGTTCTAAGCAAAAGTTTCAATGCTTCCATTATACTGATCTGTGAGGGAGATTTCTGAATAAAGGGTCCTCATTTTCAGTAAAAGATCCAAAACTTGTGATGACTAAAATCCCAATTCCTTACACTTAGGGGTATACTTTTCTCTACCTTTCCTTTCCTTTAGTGAGACTGGAAAGCAAGAGGGAAGGTAAATTATCTTCATTGGCTTATATATCTAAGATACAGGGCCTTAAATAAAAATTATGGTGGATGTATAAGTGATTGATTAGAGCTTGTTGTTTGCATTGTACTTGGAAATGAAAATGTAGGAAGGAGGGAATTTCAATAGCAAAGTGGAAATGGTTGTCATCAGGATTAATGGTAAATGATCATTCATGTCTGCCTTATCTCATGCTAAGTTTTCTTCAGTAGAATTTTAATAGTGTAGACTTTATTGTGCATTATGGTGATAAGATCCTGCCAATGTTTAGTTGAGCTGGTTAATTTACAGGAGCTAATTTAAAAGGTAGCTCTTGTGTTAGGGAATCTGTCCTGTTGGATTGATAATCCAGCTTTTAGGATATTATTTCCATGGAAGCAGATCTTCGTCTTTTCTCCCCATCTATGCCCTTGTGCTCCAGCTTCTAATTATTCAAGTGTGAAGGGAATTTCCTTCATTTTTTAGACACAAACATCCTCACCAAATGATTTATTAGGTTGTCTGTAAAGTGGACTGATTATTTAAGCTTGTGACTATTTCTATAGAATTTTGTGGTATGTTAAGTTTGTGCATAAGGATAAATACAAACTCTATCTCATTTAATCCCTGCTTGGAGAGAGATTTTTCTTCTGAAAACATTTTTATGTATTTACTCACAAGTTTTATCATCAAATGTAACCATTTAGCATACAACTCATGCATGCTTATAACACTTCACAGGCACTTTTCTCACCACTGAAATTGAACCACTGATGTTGAATGTGGCAGCTCCTTAACAATTCTCATCTGTGCAATGTGAGAGTTTAAACAGAAAATGGCCTTACTACTTTCCCAGCTTTAATGCATATTCAAACATTTTCTGTCAGCTGTCATTTACTTCCCTCAATTCCTTTGTGAGTGGCACTGGCTGCCATTTCTATTGTCAAACTGAACTGAATCCTAGGAGGTCCTTGAAAGATTTTCTCCTATATTGGCCTTTGTACAACTCTCAGCACTCCAGGATTTAGAGAAATTTCAACTAATCCATTGAAAAATGTGACTGGCAAAATTAAATTCTCTGCCTGGTTCTTGCAGCCAACCCCCATCTGTTCATCAGCCATAGTAAAAGATGTAAAAGACATTTAGCAGCAAAGGATTTCAAATTCTCACATCTTTTCTGCTCACTCTCTGCACACATCCAGACAATAAAGTTTTACTGGCACAAATCTTCACAGCAAAAGAAAATCAAACCCTCATATAAACATCTCTAGAAGGTGAGATTTAAATCAGAAAGGCATCCTGTGGGAAGTCCTGTGTTCCTCCATTCAAAGAGCAGGAAGATAGGAAACAGGGCATATTTTATAATTGAAAGTGATAAACAGCACATGTTGAATCTCAAGTATTTGCACTCAGTCCCCAGGGAGAAATGCTGGGAGATGATAATGGTGAAATAAATTCATACAGCATCCAATCCAATACTCATTAAAATGAATGAAAATTATCTGAAATTAGACTAAGCCTATAGGTCCCAGCCTAGGAAGGTACTCAAATATGTGAGAAGTCATTGTCTTTAAGCTTGCATTTAAAGTTATGCTCATGTTTAAATGCCAAATTCCTTTGGGACCAGAATACATTAAATAAGGAAAGAGTAACTTGCCCTGCAGAGGAAACAACAAAAAAAAAGGCTAAATTTGCTTGATGTATTTTAAATATTTAACAAAATATATCCAGCAGCTAAACAGAGAAAACAAAGAAAGTTTTCTAGAGTTTGAATTGGCAGAATGCTAAATGATTCACCTTTTGGAAGTGGTAATATAGCAGACGACTTCAGATAATTTCTCCAAATCCTTTGAGGTTGAGTTGGGGTTTTTTTGCAGATGATTGCTCTGTATTATTCAAGTATGTTTTGGTGATGAGAATTATAAACCTCATGTTTTGTCTTTTCCCTTAGAAATACAGAGTAAAGCACTTCAACAAAAGTCTGCTCAAACCAAGTATATTAAATCTTAATATTTCATTACTCCATGCTCCATAATGGAGTTCTAAAGGTAAACCTATTCAGAATATGTCCTCCAATTTTTTCCCCAGACTTGTATTTTGAAACATTTTTATTAAAATATTAACCAGATGCAGAAATTTATCAAAGCTACATCTTATCTCTGTAGTTAGGCTTTTCTGTCTTTCTTAAATCAAATAGAGTTTTCCTCTGGATACAATTCCAGTACTGCTGAGTGTAACTACTGGTACAGCCAACATCAGGAGAAGGGAGGTTTGTACCTACTTTAGAAAGAAAGACTTTTCAAAAACATTTCAGAGGTGTTTTGCATCTGAGGAATACCAAAGCTATTGTGTCTGGAGTACATCACTGAACTTACATTTTCAATTAGTTGAACATGAGCAAAACCTGCATAAACAAAACCAAAAGAAAATGGAACTTTATAGGTAATAATGTAAGGAATGGGCAGAGGCAATGGACCGTATTAATAATGTAATTTTAATTTGAAGTTCTAGTCTACTCTGATGGCAAATCACTGCTTACTTTAATACTTTAATGTCTCTGTACATGAAATGTGCCAATTTCCAGGCTGTTCAACAAAGAAATCATATTTTTTCTCAGAAATATGGAAGGTACATTATTGGAATGTTTCATTTTGCTTTGTTATCAGCTTTATCATAGAATGAAAGAAATTCAATTTCAGAATGCATTCAAAACAGAAATTATTGATACTTTATCTGCTGTTGTTATGACAGTTAAAGATCTTCCTGTATTTCAATTCTGAAATCTTAAATTTGATACACTGCCTCTCAGGCATTTAATAGGAAACAAATTGTTAACACACTTTAAGTCGAAAAATAACATCATGAATCTCATCTCATTACCTTTTCTCTAACGAGCTTCCTTTGTAACTTATCACTTCATGGAGGTGCACATCCAAACATTATAAATCAAATTTCATACCTGGGTAAAGTACTGAAATAAATGGCTTTATGCTGGTGTAAAAAATCCAGAACTGGGCTCTGATCCTGCTTATTTTGTTCTCCTGGGAAATAAGAAAGGAAGACAAAGACGAGTAAAACATCAAGAAGAAGATCAAATGTGAGACAACATAAATGGCCTGAAATTGATTCCTTTTACTCTGGTGACATTTCATTAACTTCAGGGAAGTTTTGGAGGATTTTTATAGAGAGGAAAGTGAGAAGAGAACAGGGAGAAAGGAAGGAAAGACTTTTCTTCCAGACCCCAATAGCCTGATTTGCTGAACTGTGATTTTATATAGGGAAGAGCAATACACTACTTTCAACTCTCCAAAATAACCTTGTCTCTTATCTCTTTATTCACATGTGACTTTGCAGCTCATTTATGTCAAGACTTTCTAGGGGAAATCCCAGCCATGCAGCAGCCTGGAAAAAAGGCTCATGCAAAAAAATCCTAATCACCATTCTAGTATTTTTAAGTGAAAGTTCTTTTAACCTTTTTTACTAGACACAAAAAGAGGCTGGGACTATGTGATGGGCCATCTAAGGAAACCAAATATATTGTGTTTTCTATCTGCTGGTGAATATTTTTTAGTTATTACCACCAGGACAAAATGTGCAAACACAGAGCTACTGTGAAGTGGAGCTTTTAAATTACAATTAACCAATGAACAGTAGTCTGTATTTGGAATATCTCCTGTTCCACATATTCAGTGGGGAAAAATGAATACTAAACCACTTCTGACTCAAAAATCAGGCTGTAACCAGAATTAGGCCAAAAGTTCCTGCTATTTTTATCGCTGTACAGTTTAGTACTTCTCCTGATTTAGGTGAAACATTCAAATTTTGGGATGGGCCTCAGCTTGCAGATTCTGCTACATCTAAAAGTAGATGTCTGTGAGAGTCTGGAAGCAGTTGCTGCAAACCCAGGATCTGGAGCCACTCCAAAAACAGCAGCAGAGCTGTGGCACTTCCTCAAGTTTGGATGGTGTGGAGACAAACACAAGTCCTCTGGATTTGCAAGTCATGTTGGGTGACCTAGAGTGTCCCAAATGACACAGGTGGCTTTGGCAAATGAACTGAACTCCATGGCAGCCATAAAGAACTGAAAAAAATATCATGATAAGAACCAGCGAGCAGACACCTCCACCAAACAGCTCTTACAGCTCTGTTAAGTTCACAGCCAGGACAGACCTAATCAGTGCCATAATTACAGAAGCAAACTCAGGTTCAGTCTGATGGATCCCACTTTTGCTGGACAAATCAGAGTCATGGCAGTCAAGAGAGCTAATTTGCTGTAGCAAATGTAAATTACTCTGTGACTGTAGAACAGGTGATAACAAAACATGAATAAATGTCCCAGAGAAGCTGTGGCTGCCCCTGGATCCCTGGAAAAGTCCAAGGCCAGGCTGGACAGGGCTTGGAGCAACCTGAGCTAGTGGAAGGTGTCCCTGCCCATGGCAGGGGGTTAGAATTGGATGATCTTTAAGGTTCCTGACAACCCAAACCATTCAGTTGTTCTATGATTTTTTCACTTTCCCTAGAAAATAAATAATAAAATATCCTGTAACTCAGGCTGTGAACCGAATTCAAGGACTTGTCTGATTTCAATACTTGCATACAGCTGGTGCTCTTGTTCTTTGGAATCTGTCAATTTTATTTTCTATTTTAAAATCTGTTTTAAAAACTTCATGACAGTCAGGCAGAGCCAGTATGAAAGTAAGTTTTATAGCCAACTAAAATCCATGAAAATCTGTATTCCTTATGGAGATTAATGCAGCTGCTGGTGCAAACAGCAGTGCCCCAATGTGTGCTTATATTATTTTGTGAATGATACCTGCTGTGAAGGGTGGTTGAGCACGAAGCTGCCAGATGCTCTCTGTGACTTGCATATTTGTAAGGTCATTGGTGCATTCTGATATCTGAGGTGTAAATGATAAAATTATGGAACAAAAAAAACCCAGTCTTTACCAAGCCTGAATTTCACCTCACAGCTGCAATGATAGAGCATTTGATGGACTTTTAAAGCAACTAACTTTAATTCAGAGGAAACTGTGTCATGATTCCACCTGTTTTCAGCTGCTGTGGGTGCAGTTTTCTCTCCCAAGCGTTTAAGGGTTGCAATGGTGTAGAAAATGTGCTTCTGTGTATTTATTGATATCACACATAATTTCATCCAGGAGGGTTCTTGATGGGTTCAGTTTGTCAGAGCAGTGCCATGTGGAAAGGACAAAATTCTTCTTAGTCTTTATAAAAATGCAAATGTGAAGTTATCCATCAGTGTGGTGTTACCTAGAGACCTCAACAAATGCTTTATCTCCTGTGCTGTTCTTCTGTCAGACCACGGAGGAACTCCTGGAGGTCTTCTAGGTTAAATTCACAGTCAAAATGATTGAGGTGAAGGAAAACACTGAGGTGGAGATGTTCACAGAAATATTACTATGAGATAGGGAATATGCTGATCAATCACCCCAAGACAGATCTGAATTTACTCCTGGTGGAATCTGGAGATGACACAAGGATTTGTGCTCTATTAAATAAAAAAGGGGTTCACCAATCACAGGAAAAACTTGGTTTTACTTGATAATTTTGGATGTCTTGGACAAACCACGTGTCAGCACAGCTGGATAAAATATTAGAGACCATGGAGCAATGAATGCTAGTCATGCAGAATGAGGGCTGGAAGTGAAAGGAAGTACAAGGATCTAAGAGTTCTATAGTCAAGAAAATCAAGCTTTTTGCGAAAAAGTATGACTGGGATTCCTGATGTATGAAGAAGAGATTAATTCATTAAAAATGAAAGTTAACAATAGCTTTCCTGTGGCATCTGCAAGCCCAGTATTGAAATTCTGTGTACTCTGTGAGAATGCCCTGTGATTTTAGTAGGACATTAAAAAGACGAAAAATAAGCAGACAGGAGGTACAAATAAAGGCTTTTGAAGACATAAGAAATGTCATAGAGTGATAAATATTTGGATTTTCACAAGGAGATTGAGAACTGATTTCATTAGAGCATATAAATACTCTCTCTGAAGAAAATGCCAAGTGCTAAAGGACCTTTAATCATGCATAATTGTTAAAATTTAGAAATGGATTAATACAAATTCAAAACAAAGCACAAATCCTTAACATGGAAAATAATTACAGCAAACTGCAAAAAACTGTGGCAACTTCTCAATCTCTTGAAATCCTCAGAGTCCTTCAAGAGTATAGAATAAATAGTGACTTATGTTAGTCAGAAGATAATTTGATGACATTAAGTGGTCTGTGGTATATCAGAATATGACAGGGCCATCTAACAGCTTGTAACTTTTAAAACTATGAAAAGAGTTTGTGTAGGCTCTTCAAGAATATTATGAAGCAGAGGAATCAGGAGGTTTGAACAAGGAATTTCTCTTTTGCTGAGAAATATGGATGATGTCAGGGTGAAGAGCAGAGAAGATTGGTAGCACAACCAAAGTTTTAGGCAGGTTGAAACAAGCACGTGGATTCCTGAGAATACAAACCAGCTCCATCCCAAAGCCAAAATGTGCTTTGTGAGTGCTGGAAGGTGGTGCTGAAGGCTCTCACACATTCTCTGGCCAAGCCTATTGACCCTTTCCTTGTTTTCTTTGTTCATATTGCTTCTAGCAATCTTAATTTGTCTTTCTTTCAGGAGGAAAGATAGGCTCAAGAATCCAGAGGAGATGTTGCTTTGGGACTTAGGTGTCATTTATTTATCTTTATGTCAGGCATCTGTAACAATACCAGTGAAAAGGATAAAACTTCCACATCAAAACTTACTGATCTCTTAGCGTATATCAGAAAACATTTCTCTCCTTAAGGACTAAGTTCAAAAAGAAAACGAATTAAAGATATTAAGCATGAAACTTATCTTAAATAGGGCATTGCAAAATATATTACGAAACTGAAATCTGAAGTTTTCCTGGGAGATTTTGTTTATCATATTTCCAAGCCAATTTATGGATCAGATAATTATGGGCAGGTTCAACGAGGCTCAAATGTTTTTGCAGTGTTTGCATCACTAGACCTTCAAACCTTCTCAGATTCACTGATATCATTAATCACAGTTAGTGATAAGCAAACATGAAAAGCTACAGCCCTCTCATTCTCTCTAAGTGTATTCAGATATGGATTCAGATTAATTTTGGTTAATTTATGCATATTTCTGTAGTTTATGAGTATTTATTTTTGAATTGTAAAAGACAGCACAGGGAGGAGATGTTAATGCAGTCTGTCCAAAGCAAAGACACCTCTTAGGCAAATATTTGGCAAGAGCTACAAAATATTTATGCTTGCAATTAACTTTGGGGTTATTTTCCATATTTCCATGCTCTGGTTTGTCAAAGCATCCTATCTATCTATCATTAAGGCTTTTTTTGTTACAATTACAGAATTTAAAGCTAGAATGCTCTGCTCATAGAATTTATTCAGTGATGTCTATATTAATTCCCTAAAATCTTCTGGTTAAACCCTGATAATATCACTTAAAAACCTTCTAATCTTGGAGACTTTAGCTCATGGAACCGATCATGTTCTTGGATAAACTTTTGAAATACTAAATTAACCTTCTTCTTAAACTGTGTGACTTGTTTCTTATGTAAATTTGTCTGTCTTTGGACCCCAGAGATAAGATTTTGTTTGTTCAGTGATTCTTTTTGTCAATATAGACATTTCCCCTTCATCCATATGCTGCATATCCCTAAAACGTGACCAGACTGAGATCCCTTGGCTTCCCTGTAGGATATTTATGAGTAGATGATAATCTTGCAAATGACAGGGAAATTGCAAGGCTTGGGGCTTGTCTTCAGGGAGACTTATTTGGTTTTTTATAGAGTTGCTTCTGCAGTTATGCTGTTCACTATGGTAGCCAAGGTAATGATGATTTCTGATGATGCTTAAATTCTGCATAAAAAATTCTTTGCTTCCTAAGCTTTCCTGTACAGTTGATGGCATTTCTTATCAATCACAAAGTGAAAAAAGAGAAAAAGAGCTCAATTTCCAGGCTTCAGCTGTTCTTTTCTCTAGCCAGAACATTTGAGAGTAAAGTTGTCTGAAGCAGATATTGCTAATTTAAGTATGGTATCATATTCCGATGCCACCTAAATTTCTAATTAACCCTGGCTATATATATTTTTTTTTTTTTTTTTGGAGATTCACCCCAAATGACCATCAGAGAGACCCAAATCTATTAATGTTGTGCATTTAGTCAATAAACCTTAGTTGTGTATGGAATATGCTTTGGATACAAGAAAGGGAGGTTTTACTTTCTTAATATTCTTAATACATTTTTGGCAAACACATTCTTAATTTTTAGGTAAGCTGTTCAAAGTCAGTGGCACTCTATGATTTATGTGCTTTACACATTCACAGGATTATGGATAAATATAGTTTTGAACTTGTGTTTGTAAAGACAAGTACAGCTGGAGTACACAGTGTGAAATTGCAAGGAATTTTGGTTATGATTTCTCTACATTGCTTTAATTATAGGAAGTCAACAATCAGGCAAAACAAACAAGACAAACAAAAAAAAAATAATCAAAGAAGGAAGGATTTCAGACCAGAAGAAAACTTCATGATTAGCTTTGTGGATTTCCCAAGTTAAAAGAAACCAAAAGGGGACTAAGTCAAAAGGAGAAACCTTGAGTTTGGTTTTTTTGTGATCCTGGAAATTATATTTTTTCTAGAGGTCCTAGAGCTGCAACAAACAACTCTACTTGTAGAATGAAGAGCTATTATCTGAGATTATCAAAAATTATCTGCATGGCAAAGGAACTTTTAAAAGAACAGGAGGTATCAGACATTTCTGCTGTGCAGGGCTTTCTCTATCAATTGATTGCTTTTGATTATTTTTACTGCTAAACAAGTTAATAATTTATCCAGTACCTATTTACACACAGAAATACTATTCCTGTAATTCCTAACTGCAAGATATATTTAATTCTGGGATAAAAAACCGTGTTTGTGAATGATTTTTTGTAAATGTAGAATGAATTTGCATTGTTAAATTGATTCATTTCCTACCCAAACAGAAAGAAGGAATAAAACAGAACAAATAAAAATGAATGATAGCTTATACTCCCATTAATGGCTATTTACAAATTGTAGGGTTATGTCATTCCTCATGGAAAAATTATTGTTCTTTTTCTAATGCAAGATTTTAGATTTTTATATGTTCCTCTTGCTTGTCTCTTTTATGCTTTTGCCAATAGAAGAATCAAGTGTGCAGAGTTGTGACCCAGCAGGCCAAGGGAAAATATTTGGGGGTTTTAGGCCTTTTGTGGGAAGGGTTTGAAAAGGCCAGGTGGATGTGGAAAATGGCCACAGGGCTGGTGAGAAATAGCAACACCCACAGTATTGAACATTTAATGAAATAATTATCCACAGTTTCAGACTAAAAATGTAGATACCTTTGTGTGATTATTACCACCACTTCACCATGCTCCTTGTTCCCATACATACACAGATATTTTAGTACATCAGGCATTTTTACAATTTTTTAGGTGAAATGTTAAAACTTGAGGTGTCATTATCAATAAATTCTGCAGAAAGGTCTAACACCAGTCTGGCAAACAAAATTAATAGGTATATTTAAAATTGTGGTTTTCTAACATAATCCACATTTATTTGTATCACACTGAGAAGCAATTTCCCAAAGCTCCTCCTAAATCAAGNTTTATTATTATATTTATTATTTTATAGATATTATACATCAAGAAATATATTGTTGTTGCTATTCACTTTGTTTCTATTTCTTTGCACCTCAGCAAAGGTTTAGCATCACCTTGGAGACACCAGCCTGTGAAGTAGGATGTAAATAACCATCACCAATTACAACTTGAAGGTGATTTTATATTAAATTAATTGATCACTTCTGATCAATATCTGATAGATCCAAATCCCCAAGAGACAGACTGAATGCAGGCAGAAAACCTCCTTTGAGCAGATTGAATGTCCAGGGATGAAGAAAAATTTTGCACTTTTCCAGTCTCAGCATCCTTTTCATAGACAACTCCTTCAGAACTGTCATCCTGGAAGCTCCAACCAGAATTTACCTCGCTCAGAAGAAACACATATTACTCACTTTTAATTCCTTACCCCTCATTTCAGCTATAAGCTTTTGAGTGCTTCACTGTGGTTAGATTGCTTCTTTTTTCTTTCTAGTATCTTGCTTCCCCAGCCATTCACCCACTGCCATTCTCATTTCCCTGTAATGCCATAGGTGAGCTGTTTTCATCTCCAGTGTTCGTAAGAACATAAGTTTGCAAAAGGCTCCTTGCAAGACAGAATTATACAGACAAAAAAGAAGTCAGAAGCACTTACAGGGAAAAGAGATTACACTTGATGTCTTCATCCTGACACTTAAATAGAGCGTGACATTCTTAAAATATTAGTAGAACATGGGACGTCAAGAAAATAATAAAATATTTGTGTTCTATTAACAAAAAAAAGGGATGTGTAGATGCATAAAAGGAGATTCAAAGCCAGGAATGACAGGGTGGGTTAGGGAAAAGAGAGATCTAGTAAGGCAGTAATACTATCATGTGGGGAAAACAGTATTGTACTTTATAACAGATGAAAGCTTCTGTCTACAGCATGAAAGAGATAAAAAAGAAAAGCAATAAATTCTGCATAATCCAAACTCATTGTTCAAGCCATGCACTGCTCGTTCCCTGGCACCAGCCAAAGGATAAACATCAGTGCTGTGTATGTAAAGGCTGCTTTCATAAATATTTAAAAAGTACTACACTGAGTCAGTGCAGTAAATAATACCATTTATTAAAATAGATAGAATATGTGAATTAAGGTCACTCGCTGGCACAAAGAATAGAGGCATCAATCTAAGCCTGCTCAACCCTGGGATCAGCAGATTTGGTTTTTTCCCACTCAAAGGAACATTAACTGAAATGTGTAAAGAGAGAGCAGTTCAAGCCTGTGACCCTCTCAAGTGCTGCCTCTGGTTCAAGAACAGTTTACAGGGACAAGGAAGACAAAAAGCGAAATAAAGAATCCTCCCCAGAATAAGCAGTTCCACATTTGCTTCTCATTTGTTTCCTGTCATGTTTAGGGAATATAAAAAATCCTATTTTTCTCTGTGACACGTGGATTTCTGATCAGATATATCAAAGGATCATATAAATCAAGGATAATGTATTGTTTGTCTTTCCTGGCACTCAACCTGAGTGCAGCTGATTTTAATGGTTTTTATGTAAAAATACACAGTTTTGTACGTGGGGTACAGGTCAGGTTAAATTGTCCTTCAATTTTTGTGGGATTTCTTCAGTGTTGGCCAGTATGTCAGTGCAAAAGTAGAGAGAATGTAAGAAAGAATAAACAAACATTAAAATTATTTTGTTTGTTTCACATGAATTTTCTTCCATGAATAACTTCATAGGCTGCAAATAAACATGTTGCATGCTCAGATTATTCAAATATTCAACAGGAAGAGAGGCAGAGTGTCTTCTGTGGAAAAGAATTTCACCAGTTAATCATTCTTTGAGGAAGAAATCAAATTTTTCAAAGTGATTCTGCTGGAATGATATCCACATTCCTTAATTTTATTTACTTCAGGTGATGCTTACCATATCTCTGCCTCCCTATCCTACAAGATGGTTGCTCTGTCTTGGAAACAAAAATTACATCCTCTGAGTTTCGTGTATCATCATCCTCAACACGAAATGTCAGTTGTTATTTTTGGTGTCATGGAACAGTAACCCCACAAAAAACACCTGTGTCCTGTGCAAGAGCTCCCTCATTTAACTACTGTTGATGAAATGGCTTCAACAGAGTTGACAATTCTTCTGTTGCTGTAGGTAAGGAGTGATGGAAAAACCCCAAAACAAAAAACATAACGAGGAAAATGTACAAGGCAAAAAAAAAAAAAAAAAGAATTGGGTTAGTAAGAGAATTTTGTACTTATCAACAGATATCTCACAGATATTCCACACTTGCCTATTTATTTACCTCCTCACCAGGGCAATTCCTGTATCAAACTCGTAACAATTTGTAAATGTCCAAATGCATTTCTTTTAGGAAATTACTGATTTCGAAATGCCAGGGGATGAAATATTCACTGTCCACCCAAGTATAATTGTCCCATGGTTAATTTCACTAACCCTTAAATTGTTTTCCTTATTTCTGTCCTGAATATGTCTCCCTCCAGCTTCCAGCCATGGTGCCTCATTATACTTTTGTCTGCTAGATCAAAGGGGTCCCTTCCCTCAGAAATCTTTTTATGTTAATACTGATCATCCATAATTCTATAAGTTGAATTTTGATGTTATTGAAGCTGATTTGAGTTTTCATATTTTTTTTTTAATTCTTGATGTTAATGAATACAGGAATGGTAATGTCAATGCTTGACATATTTCATGTTGCTTTAATTTAGTCTCTGCCCCTGTTTGACAACCTGAATGACTATTGATAGTTACAGGGATTTCTAAGTGTCCCAGTCAGTATATTAATTTTCTAAAATGTTTTCCCAAACAGGACCCTGGAAAATCTCTTTTTATTGCCATAGCCAATGACCTTGTCATGGGATAATGTTTAAAATCCTCCTTTTTCTGCCTGAAGTGATATTATACTTCTAGAAAGGGATGCACTTCAGAAAAAAAAAGTCACTCCTTGAGGCTTGGTATGTAACAGGACATGAAAAATAGTTTAAAGTTAAATCCCATTATGAAATGTAGCTAGTCAGTATAATTTTAATTTTGAAGAGACTGCTTTCAGGCAACCTCACACTGACCCACTTTCTTGCTGTCATTCCCTCAATAAAAATTGATAACACATCCTCGCCCTTGCAGAATTTCCATATTGACAGAGGGAAATTTAACTTCCTGCATGATTAATGGCCGAGGCAGTGCTCTCTCAAACGTGCAGCACGTTTGGGGTATTGGATGCCTCTGACAGCCCAAGAGTGATGATCCTGGGGAGGGAGGGAGAGCAGACCGTGACAAACCTGCAGCTGCTGCTGCCTCCTGCCACATCAATAACATGGCACTGCACAACAAATGGGACTCTTGACCTCATCGCTTACAGTGGAGCAGATCATTTGTATAAACAAGTTATTTAGGTGCTTTAATGTACTTTGTGGTTGATTAATAGGGCTTCCCTTCACCTCCTGCACGTCAGAGGCTAGAGAGTGCTCGGGAAGGGAGAGAAGCGAGGCACGGTCCTGGGGCCAAGCAGCACGCTGGAAATTTCAGTTCTGTGCAGAGCTTTTCTGCAGATCTTTTGTTCTAAATTGGGCAAAGGACATATTTGCTAAGGCTACACCTTAAGAAAGTGTCATGCATGCATATGCCTGTAGGTACTATAGAAATACTCCAGAAATGTCAATTTCATGGCAGACTTTTTGTATGTGATAGTGTGAGACTTGTGCCAAGCAGCATAATTTTTAAACCAACTCAGCTGGTATTTGCTCTTCTGACTACAGATATCTATTCTCCTAACAAACCATTAAATAGCTTTCATCATGCTTTAGGTGATTTTCCTCTTTTCTTCCTCTTATTTTGGAATTTGAAAACATGGGAGAAAACAGAGCAGTTTCTGTCACAGCCAGAGCTGATCTGCAATGTTGTGCTGTGTGCATTCATAGGCAAACGAGGCTTTGCAATAAAGGCAATGTTTTATCGAAGCAATGATTTAAACTAATGTTTTCCAAAATAACAAAGTGTTCTGTGCCCCATCTGTTTAACTTGTGTGGAATGAATTTTCAAAGGTCATTCCAGGTATGCCAGAATTTCAAGTTGTCATCGGTTTCTGAATTATAAGGCAGGGAAATGATTCAAAGGCAGGGCTGTCTGATTTCTGGGTTATTCCCATTATTCAGGGAGGTCTTTCACTCCAGAGGACTCTACCTAAGCCAGTTATAGACCCACCATGCACCAGGCAGCCTGTGCAAGTTTCTTTTCCTGAAAATAACACATGACTAGGTTTATTTTAATCTTCTAAGGAAACTTTTGGGTTTGCTTTGCTTTGGGTTTGTTTTTGTTTGGTTTGGTTTCGGTTTTTAGAAATTTCAAATCTGTTTCAATTTAGATCAAACCTATTTAAATAATTTCTGATTCTGTCTGCTGAAAAAAATTACAGCATTAATGAGCTAGATAAGATTCTTTATTCACTTTGCAGTCATTATTTCTGTCCTTTTCTTTAGACCTAGATTTTGGAAAGTCAGGCTAATTCTTTTGCTTTTGTCTTTCTTATGGTTTCTTGGCACCATTCAACGTCAAAAGAGGACATTGCTGAACAAAACAATAAAATCTGTTCTTAAGTTCCAGTTCCAGCTAGAGAAAGAAAGAGCTTAGAAAACTGTCAGGAATACCTGTTCATGTCCATTATGAATTATAAATCCTGTCCAAAGTAATTATAAAATTAATTTAAAAATCAGATTGCTTACCTATACAGTCCAAGGCATTTAGGGAAGCTCTTTGGATTCACATCTCTTAAAAGAGCTAC
Source organism: Erpornis zantholeuca (assembly GCA_013400515.1). Taxonomy (NCBI): domain Eukaryota; kingdom Metazoa; phylum Chordata; class Aves; order Passeriformes; family Timaliidae; genus Erpornis; species Erpornis zantholeuca. The sequence continues at coordinate 59,049 of VZTN01016966.1, read as the reverse complement.
AAGAACAAGAAGATTGAATTATGCAATCACATATGCAGTATTATTTTATATATTTTCATATTTTGCCTAATTTTTTGTGCATTAGCCCTTATATTAAAGCAAGAGTGGAACATTTTGTATTTTTGCCTACTTCACAATAGTTGGATTGTATGTGAAGAAATACTGGTCTGCAATTTAAGCTACTCCAATTTATTCAGGCCTCCATATTCTCTTAATAGTTTACTTTTTTTTCCACAGCCCATGCAGTGTGCTATTTATCCTGCAACAAAACTCTCACTCCACTCCCCTGGTGTATAATTTCCAAGGAAATGTCTCCTCAGTTGATGGAAGCCCTGTGATTAACCAATGAACCAAATTAACTGGAATGTGTTCAGCTTTTCACAGAAATACAGGAGGAGAAAAAAACCCAGATGCTGCTCTTGGTTGAATGAAGAAAAATGACTTCTGGGAAAGGCTGTCCATTCAATGCTCTGTTAAAGTCATTCCATGTTCCCACTCTGGAACAAAGCAAAACTCACCTTCCCTCTAAGTCCATAAGATATCTTGTGTCTGCAGTTAGCAGGCACAAGGATCTTACTCATTATGGTGGTTGGCAGAGCTCTGAACATCAAAAGTATTCTTTTACTCCTTTGCTCCATCTCTGCATGCCAGGGAAACAGAGGAAGAGGAACTAAGTGCAGTTGGGCTGCTCTGAATTGCTGCCTTTGCTGCCATCCATCCCTCTGTCCCAGGAGGAGGCCAGTGGGACATGGGTGTGTGGGGAGTGATGCCTTAGGTTTAACTTTTATATTTTTCCGATCCTGCCCTGCCCAGTGTCACTCTGCAGTTCCCTGGAGCTCGTTCAGTGCTGTTCTCTCATGCTCACACACACACAACAAAGCCTCTCCAGCTCTCCAAGGACACCCAGACCCTCCTAGGCCCAACAACTGCAAACCACAATCTTGGGGACAGGGGGGCAAGCTTGGGCAAATTCCATCATTAACTGAAGTTTTAATTGGTGAATTTATGCTGATATGCAAATGGACCAAACCTATAAAAGTGTGAAGAACTCCTGGCCTGTTGTCCATCTTGGGATCCACTGGGACAGGAGTCTCTGGACCCCTAGGGTGTACCTTTGAAGGCCTTTCATATAAATCCCTCCTTTATTCCCTTATTCCTGTCTAGTCTCTGTTTTTAGGTAGCCATTTAAGGCACCAGGAGCACTGGGCAAGACTGACCCACAGTGCCTCTGTTCTCCTGCTCCTGGATTTTTCCTGGGTGGTGTTTGCACAACCTGTGCCTGACACTGGACTGAACAACGCTGACCTTTAGCCTTCACATAAATACCCAGCTGTGTATTAAACCCTCTGAGTGTTATGTACTGATCTTCACATCATCCCAGGTGTTTTACTGGGCAGTAACATCACCTGCTCAGTTAAAGCTCTTTGTCTTCTCTGGTGCTCACATCTCCTCACTGTGTGGTGGCTAAACTGTGACAGAATCTAGACATCCTGGTTGCTGTTTGTGTGATCAATATTCATTTGCACAGCCAATATTCCTGCTGGAGTCAGGGGTCAGGGCTGTAGTCCCTGCCTGGTGCATGTTTCAGCACAGGAGGGGCATTGATTTCCTGGAATTGTCATTACTCTTCTCTGTAATCTTCTCATCAGGAAACTGCTGTGTTTCATATGTTCCTGGCGATGTAAGCAGAGAGGAGCTCAGACCAATACCTAGACGAACACACAGCTTGATTTTGCAGTTAATAATATGACTGGGACCGAAACCAGAAGATTGTACTCTCTTTTAACCCTCATCAGCTCTGCCTTTAGGTAGAGCTTCCTGTTACACTGTGAGTGGATCTGTTAATTCAGTTGCTGCAGAGAGCAGGAGATATCTGTCAGCACAGATGCTTTACTGCAGTGCCACAAATTTTAACTAAGGATGTGTAAATTAATATTTCTGATTCAGTTACACAGTCTTCGCTGACAAAGATTTTATCTCCTATTGTAACACCTGCCTTGAAAAAAGAGTACCTGAATAAGTAGGAATGTAGTAAACATAGTCCTGCTGTCTGGATGTAGTTTGAAAAGATTTACTATGACTGCAGGTAAAGGAGAGAGGACTTTCAATATTACATTAAAAGTATTTGCATCTAAAGTATGTTCTTCTCATCCTGCTCAGAGCCACAGGGAACAATCAGTTTATAACACAGTCATAAAGATTTTCTGGCAGTATATCAGCTGCTTTGGGACAGGAGAGCTGGTCCAGCGGTACTGGAACCACTTGTACAGTCTTGCTTAGAAGCTTGTGTAGGTTTTTCCTGCTGGAAAAGGAAGAGGAAAAAAAATCCAGCAGCCTTTCAAAATCTTGAAATGGATTTTCATGGTTTGTCACTAAATTGGTGCTGTGTTGTTTAAAGAAGCTTCTTGGTGAAACCATTCCTGAAGATGGAGTGGAATATCCTTTATTTCCTGTGATACCCCACTCTGGCCCTGGGGAATCTGCAGCTGCTCCTGTGCTGTGGAGGAGTGATTGATCCATGTCCCCCACAACCCTGCAAATCAAGTGATCAAACTTGCTTCTCCAGCATGACCCTGTGCTTGTGACAATTTCCTCTTGCTGTACCTTCATTTTTGGCAGGGATGAGTCACACTGTGTTTTTGTGAGGTCGTGACCACCAGCCTCAATAGTTGTTTTTTCTCTCTGGCCTATTTCTGCAGTTTTCTCATTCAATTTCATTTACCTGGTAATGAGGGGAAGAGGTAGGACAGGTTTTAGTGTGCACCAGCAAATTTCAGGGTAAGGCTGACAATTCTATTTCTAACTCAGCCCTGCAAGCAGCATCTTGCATTATAGAGCTCATGAGAGTTGAGTTACATGGAGGAGTTTATTGTGCCATATCAAATTCTGTGCAGCTCTGTGGATGAGGAGTTAGGAAGGTAAATAAAGCAAAATGAAAACAAACCAAGGCAAAACAGAAACAAACGGAAGAAAAGAATTGGAACAAAACTGAAAGCATAATTCTGTCATTTGCAACTCCACTCATTTTTACAGAAACTGTGAGCAAACAAAATTTTAATTTGAAAAAGAAAAGAGGGGAAATCCAAGCACTAGGAATGAATGCACAAATTGGCATTTTAATCTGTACTCACATAGAAAATGTTGTGGACTCCCTGAGATCTCACAACGCTGTGGGAAACAGCAGCAACAGGGCAGGAGAGATTTGGAAGAAGATAAGATGGAAAATATTAAACTCAGAGGGAGAAATAAATTGAAAGATGTAACATCATAAAAGGCAAGAGAGAAGACAGGTGAGAATCACAAACAGTGTTTTTTTATGTTGACTAAGGCACATCTTATGATGTCAGTTTTAACATATGCAGGCCAAAGATGCAAATAGAAATATTCCTCAAATATACAGGGGGAAAAAAAAAAAAAAGAGAATTGCCCTGGTCTCTGGTCTGTCTGATATTACCTTTTAGATATTTACAGGACTTTTTATTATTATTATATGAGTGTTATTATGCTATGAATCTTATTATTATTTCACTCATAGCCCAGTGTTGCTTACAGACCAAAGCCTTACAGAACCCATCCTGAGGATAACTCAGTAAAGAGACAAAAATTACCACTTTTCCATCTCCTTGAAAGGTAGGAAAAGAGCAGTCTGTTTAATTTATATCAAGGAAATTTGGGTTAAATATTAGGAGCAAAAAATTGTCAGGGCTGAGATACACTGGGATATATTGACCAGGCAAGTTGTGGAGTTCCAACATGGGACATCATCATGAACAGGTTATATAAACTCCCCTTAGAGGTGATGAGAATAACTGACAGTGCTTTAAAAAATATTTTAAATGAAATGCTTCTTTTTTGGCCCTTCCAGCTGTATAATTCCATACTTCTGGGTGGTCTGGAATAAAATAGGAAACCATCTGAGAATTTAAACAAAACAAAACAAAAGGCCAGCAAGAAAAATGTAATTTTTTCTCAAGTACTTTGTTTTGTTTACAGCTCCTTCTTTAGCAGTCCATCTCCATGAAAAGCCTTTCTGCCCAATTTCCTCCTGAGGAGGAGAACATTGAAAGAGAGAGGTTCTGTTCTGAGTGTTCCTACAAAAGGACACCACACAATCCATACAACTATGAGGCTTCTGGCTCCTTCTTATTGTCTTGGGTTTTTTGCTATTTCTCTTTTTCTCAGTGTAGATGTATGGCATTATTTTATTATTATTATTATTATTATTATTATTATTATTATTACTATTACTATTATTATTACTTTTTTTCTTTTTTCCTTTGTTCCTGTTCAGTGTTTGACAGATACAGCCCCTGGATCAGGTGTTCATTTACCAACCATTTCCCTTTAGTGCTGTATCTTCATTTTTTGTATCTTTTCTGTGTATCTTTTCAATTCATTTGCTGTATCTTCTGCTGTGTGACAGCAGATTCCTCTTCCCAAGGAATTTTTTGAATCTTGGTCACTCTACAAATGCACATTAGCAAATTCTAGGTGCTTTGCATTGCAGCATTCCCTTTTTAACCTCCCTCTCTTGATTACCTGCATAGGGAATGGGGATCTGAACTTTTAATTTGCAATATATTTAAATTAATTATCTATAGTATATGATGGGATAAGCAGTCTGGGTATGTTGTATTAGAGAGTTAGCACCTGGCATAGTTTTGGTGGGGTTTTATAAGGGTTGTAGTTGTTAATTTAAAGTGCCACTGTGAAAGAAAATACTTTAAAAAATATGTATTGGACACGCAGTTCTACATTTGCCAGTTCAGTATATTTATGCTCCCCAAAACAGTCCTCCTTTAATGTTATTTTCTCCCATGAGACTACCTGAATGAGTAAAAATTTCTCATAAAATCATAGAATTTTTGAGGAAAAGATCTCTAAGATCTTTGAGTCCAACCATCAACATAACTTTGCCAGGTGCACCCCTAAACCCTGTCCCTAAGCACCACCTCTGCCCATTCCTTGACCATTCCAGGGCCAGCCTGTTCCAATGCTTCCCCAATCCTTGCTCACATGAGCAAGTTCCTTGTCCCAGATGGTGTCCAGCCATACCTGCAGTTTTCAAATTGTTCCCTTGGCAGTGCTGCTGGACTCCACAGCATGCACTGTTTATTTTCCAAGGGAAAAAGGGTGGGGCTGTGATTTGGGAGCTCCCAATTGTTCAAACATCTCTGCCCCAGTCTTCTCTGGTTTCAGGAAATATTTGCTCCTGGGTTTCTGCCTTTGTACAGCAGTGACAGAAGAGTTGATGTAGAAGAGTTCTAGGGTAAAAATACACCGATAAAATATTTCTTGGTCTTAGGATTGCAAAGACTAGGTCAAGCCTAAGTCACTAATTATAGATAAGCTAGAAGGGAAAGATTAATTTCAGGTAAGTTTTTTTTTATTAAAATTCACACTGTGCTTTGGGTGTATGAGAGGAGAAGGAATGCAAGAGAGCTCCTATCCAGAAATGAGAAGAAAAAAAAGTGGGCTTTTTTTTTTTCCCCAAAACAGTGAGGGCTTCTGCCTTTATTAATCAGGATTTGCTGCCATGGTGTGAAGCACTGCAGAATCTTTAGAATACACTGAGTGTTCACAAGTTGGCTGAGTGCATCATGCCAACACTTACACTCCTTTACCGCAGTGCTCTGAGGCCAGGACCCAACTGTATTTCAGAGGATAAAAAAGGGCCAGTAATTCCATTGATGCCTTGAATGGCTACCTAGAAACAGAGAGCAGACAACAATAAAGGAATAAAGGAGGGATTGATTGGAAAGGCCTTCAGAGGTACACTCTGGGCTCCAGAGGCTCCTGCCTCAGTGCATCCCAACATGGACAAGGACAGCTCACGAGTTCTTCCCACTTGGATCTCAGCATCAATTCCCCAAGCAGAAGCCAGGCAAGGATGGAATTTGCCCAAGCTTGCCCCCCTGTCCCCAAGATTGTGGTTTGCAGTTGTTGGGCCTAGGAGGGTCTGGGTGTCCTTGGAGAGCTGGAGAGGCTTTGTTGTGTGTGTGTGAGCATGAGAGAACAGCACTGAACGAGCTCCAGGGAACTGCAGAGTGACACTGGGCAGGGCAGGGTTTGAGAAATATAAAAGTTAAAACCTAAGGCATCACCTTCACTCTCCAGGTGATGTAGTGACACTGCAATGCTCACTGGGGGGATATTGACTCACTGGGATATTCATCCCTAAATCTCTGCCTGTGTGACTGAGAAGAGAGCAATGCCTGTGGGCTGCTCTGCAAAGAGCTGCCATGCTTGGCTGAACATCATTAAATGTATGGATTCAATGCATACAGGCTGGAGATTTTACCACTAATTCAGAAAGACAACAATCCACAGAAGGGGTTCAGGCTTGAAGCTGGGCAGTTGCCTGATCAATTGGTGAAATCGCAAATAGGTGAAGAGGATGCTACTTTTCTTTCCAGGGTGCGGTTTTTGGTTTTTGTTTTTTGGGGTTTTTTTTAAATTTTATTTGTTCTGTTTTAACCTGCTATGTATATCAGCAGATCTGTTCTGCATTATTTCTGTGCAGCCATTCCCCCCTGCAAACACACCCTGACTCCTTGCAGATTTTTGTGAACACTTTCCAGGGAAAATATGTCAAATGAAAATGACTTCTCATGGCTAAAGCCATGTAAAAGTCAGCAGGTTTTGTTCAAAGGGATGATGTTCAGTGTGTTGCATTTTGGGTTTGGTTTACATGGATTCATGCCAGCTGAACACCAGGTTCAGACATGACATCAAAACCCACTCCAAATCTTCCCTTTTATTCTGGCTTCACAGTGAAACCACCACAAATGCTTGGCTCCTCTATTTGAAAATAGAAAGGAATGACTCACCACTCCTTTCTTCCAGCTTTATGCCATTTCTAACTCCACTGATTTCAGTGTCAACCTGATTTCAGAGAAGTAAGTCGACATAAACTTAAAACAATACAACATAAAACCACATCCCTCGGGCTTAAAAGATGTATTGCAGTGATGTCTCCTCGTTGATCTTTGTGAAATGAATATGGAGATTCTGGTTCAGCTCCTATTTGCAGCACAGATCAGCACTGAAGCCACCATCACGAGTGCATCTCCTCTCTGCAGTGCAAGAGCTCAGCAGAAATAGAGTTCTTTACTCCATTAGGACGAGTTTAGGAGACACTGTCATATATCTTAGAAGAAGAGGGCATCTCTGGGGTCATCAAACACTGCATTCTGCATCCATATCACACACACACACAGATATCTTTTATGCATTGAAAACTTTTCCCTTAAAGAGGTGTTTTTCTGTTCTTTTTGCTTGGCAAGAATCCTCTCCAGCTATCAGATGGGTCACTGAAAAAACTTCAGCAAGGACCTTCGGGAATGGATTTAGTTTGTTTTTTTCCACCTTTCAGTTCTCTGACATGAACAATAAAATATTCAGGCTTTAAGAAACAAAGTATTTCACAACTTGCAGGATAAACCTGCCACAAGGACTGCCCATGCATTGGGAGATACATGAGCATCCTGGAATCATGGAATGCTTTGGGTTGGAAGCATTAAAGATCACCCCAGCCCAACTCCTACCATGGGCAGGAACACCTTCCACTACCCCAAGTGTCCAGCCTGGCCTTGGACACTTCCAGGGATGGGGCAGCCTACATCTTCTCTGTGCAAAGAAGTCCTGAGATGACTTTGCTTCTCCAAGAAGGAGTTTTATCCCATTCTTACCCAGGAGAACTGCTAGTGGCCATTCTTTATCCCCTCTCAGCAGCTTTGTGACAACTCCTCTTGCCTTTCCCTGCATTAATGACTGAGGTGTGCAGTCAGAGAACTCTTACACCTGTAAAGCCCCAAACTACAACCATGTCTGGGTGGCTTAAAAACCAAGTTATTTCCATAGAGTCTTGTTGGCCCAATGGCAGATTTAAAAAAGGAATGAACAAATGGCAAATTCCTCCTCAATGTTTCAGACACTTGTGGTGCCTGTGCCAACACAAAAACTGAGGTGTAGTTTGTACTTTCTGTGAAACACTTGCCTGGTGCCTAGGAAAGATGGTGGAAATAAAATAGTTTTACTTTTTCTTCTTATGCAAAACCTGATCAAATTGTGTTTTAGCTGGAATTTTCCCAAATCTCCCTAAAGACGACCTGCTTTGAAAAGTACTTTGAAGTTTATTGATGAAAAGCACACCTGTAGTAGATGAATACTGTTATAAACATGTCAGACAGGAGATCTCTAAAACTTTTATTATTTCCTTCCTTATTCTTATGGTGAAGAACAGCACATATTTCTGTTTTCATTTATCTTCTATTGCTTGAAAATGTCAAATCACTGTTAATAATGAAAGTGTGCAGTTTGATACTTTTTTTACCTATGTATTTTTCTTGGGAGACCACAGAGAACCTTGATTATTTTCACTGTCTCTAGCCAATGAAAATTGTCGCCTTTTTTCCTTGATTTACACACAGAGCTCTAATAATAAACCATCTTAAAAAGAAAATGTGTGAGGCTGTCTGCCAGAGCTTTCAGAAAGAGCTTGTCATAACTCAGCAGCCATTCCAAAAGCAATTTCCACAAACTTAATTTTGTTGGCCTTAAAGATATTTGTGCTTTAAAACTTAACTATTAGTTCCACATCTGTGTTCTTGAGGGGGAGAAATGCAGACTATATGCCTTCTGTAATAAACTTCCTCTTCTCCAGAAAGAAAAAAAGGTAAAAAAGGTTTTTTTTTTAATATTTCATTCACATGGAAATTCCAATTAAAAATTACCTAACTCCAATTTAGTTGAGCAGGAAGCCACTGGATATCATGGATGAAATTTTATTCTGTGAGGAGAATGAGTGTGAATGGGATTACCTGCTGGAAATAAGATTATAAACAGGAAATGCTATTATGTATTTCTTACCCAAGAATTTTTATCAATATATATTGTCTATCTTTTCATATATTTATATATACACACAATCACACACATGAATATGGGTATATGGATATAAATCTCTCTCAAAATGTTGTGTGGGTATTTACATAGATAGAGATGTATCTGCAAAATTAATATCGAACTTGAAAGGTATGAAAAAGATGAATTCTTCCACGGCAGCTTTGAAGAATCCTCAATATGGCATCATAACACAGGCAAAGTACATTTCAGCTCTGCAAGTTTATTACATGGTAATTTGCTCTCTCTGGAAAGGGATTCACTCATTGGAAGAGCAGCTGAGTGTTCAGAAAACTTTTATTTGAAAACTCCTATCTCCCCAATGTTCCCAATTTTTTTCACAAGTAACTTTTCTCTTATTACTTCCATTATTTCCTATACTTTCCACGCCCTAGTTTTGGCCCCAGATAGCTGCAGACATACCCAGGACTCAGCCTTATCTGAGACATCTCAGAAATTATTTCAAGAGTTATCAGACATTGGTGAGGAGGGTTTAGATTGGATATTAGGAAATATTTCTGCACTGGGAGGGTGGTCATTGGAACAGGCTGCCCAGGGAGCCCCCACCCCTGGAGGGATTTAAAAGACACCTAAAAGTGGCTCTTGGGGACATGGTTTAGTGGTGGCCTTGGCAGTGCTGGGTTAAAGTTTGGGATTGATAATCTTAAAGGTCTTTTCCCACCCAAATGATTCAGTGATTCAATGTAGAAACTTCCTCTCTATTCTTAGCATTGCCTTTAAGTCATCAGAGTGATTTTTCACAAAGCAGGAATTTTTGTGCTTGCACAAAATGAAAGTTCTACTGATATTAGTTTCTTTGATATTAATAAAAATCGGTGTGCAATCTATATATTTTTGCCTTTTTGGTAGCTAGTGAATTGTTAGAACAATAAACTGATGGAATGATCACTATTTAATGATACCAATAAAAACTGAGACCAAATTAGCCAGTGTTTTGGGTCGCTAGAATTATGCCATTTAATAGTTCAAATGGGATTGAAGACTTCCTTCCTTTTCTACAGGATGTGGTAGGAGTAATTAAATATCAAGCAAGTGTAAGAGGGAAAGGAGCACGTGCAGCTACAAAACTTGAATTTACAAAGTAAATTTTTTGTTCATGGTGATTATAGGAATAAAAGGAGACAACATGAACAAGTGGGATAGGACCTGTTCAAATTCCCAAAATGAACCCTAAGAACTGGACCACACTTGTTCATGTAAATTCATAAAGCCTGGACAGTAAAGACTGAGACTTAACTCTTCAACTCACAGAAGAATTTGGGGTGGAAAGCATTCCTCATCTGCCTGCCTAAATATGGATTCTAGGATTTCTTATTCCAAAAGAAATATTTTACTTTTTTATAGATGTCAAGCTTCCACATGTATAGCATTACCTCATCTTGACTAAATGGCATCATTTTAGTGCTGGTGATTCAGTTTCTGTGTCCAAGTCCAGTTATTAGGTAGGATTTAGTCCAGATATTAGGTAGGATTTAAAAATATCTATAAAGAATTTTGCCAGTTCTTTTGGATATTTTTCAGCCCCCACGTCTGCTCACCTGTCACACACTCTTGGGACAGGTGCCTGCCCTTGAGTCACCTGTCCCCAGTGATTTCCCACAGGGAGCTCTTGTACCTTAGACTAAACTCTTGACATTTCACAAACATGAAGCTGAGTGTCAGTGCAGAATTTGTTTTGCAGAATTTGCCAGCCATTGGAACAGCGTTTGGATAAAACCTCGTTTGGAAATCCCAGAGAACGTTAATTAGTTATCCAACATTTTATGAATGGGCTGCTAACTGAGCTCTAGCAAACCAGAATTCTGGTCATGCCACAGCTTTCCTTCCAGAGGCAACCTACCCAAACGTTCTGCTACTTATGGAACAACTAACTCTAACAAGGAACCTGAGTAATTGTTGGGGTGTGGGCTTCTTTTCCAGCCCCTTACCCTCACTTCCCATAGCTGGGATGAATCACAGGAGACATGGGATTTTCTTGTTCAGACTCAGTTGTTTACTAGTTCTTATCTATGTTGCAGTCTTAGAAACTGTGAGCTCTGTTAACAAGGTGGAACAAGGCTATTATGGCATTTCTCCAGCTCTGCAAAGATTTTTCAAGGACAATTTGCCCAATAATGAGTTGCCACCTAAATTATTTTTATTTTTCAACCAACACTCAAACCCCTAAGTTCAGCAGTGCAGATTTTCTTATCCAATTAAAAGACACCATCTAAACCCATGAAGAAGAAGGGAGAAGAAAGTGAAAAAGAAGTGTCTAGCCAACAACTTAAAACTCCATTTTGGCATATATATAATTATATGTATTACTATATTCCAAACCCTTAAATCTTACATTTTTCACCCTGTGACACCTCACCTTCTATTCAAACTGCACACGTGATTTTAATGTTATCACTCAATTTTGGAAGCCTATCCCAAGGCCTCAAATCCAATGTAGTGTTTTCTAGTGGATCAGTGCCTTTCAGCAAAGAGAATTCAAAATTGTCAGGTTCCAGGGTTCCAACAAGTTATGACACCTCCAAACCAAAAAAATCCTTCATAGAGGGCACAGCAGAAGGAAACGCACGTGGAAGGAGCACATGTGACTTCTGGCAACACGGAGCTGATGTCACCCATGCAGGGCTCTGGAATGTTCAGCTGTCACACTGCTTCTCTTGTCTTGGATTAAGGTTTTGCTCAGCCTCAGGCCAGGAATGGTATTTGAAATAATTTCAAACCTTTTGTCCTCACAGTCCTTTTTAAGCAGTCCAGGCTATTGTGTTTCCTCCTTAGTGCTTTTAGATGTTTTTTTCCTCAGCACAGCAGCTAAGCAGATCACAGAACACACACCCCATTCTGATCATGGGCACTATAATCTCTGAGGGCAGCAGTATTTCATAGCCTTTGTCACAGGAATTCTAAGTCTTTGCAGATTTCTTACACTTCCATGCTGTTCTAATTAATACTCCTAACTTAAAAAAAAAAAAAAATCCATTCAGTGTAAGTGGGCTAAGTGCTATTTATCTAAAAGCCCCTGGCAGCTGAAGTCTGCATTAATCTTCTAACCCAAATCAAATCATGTCAGCTCGGATCAGCTTCCTTGTATAATCTGATTTTGTCAGGAAAGTCATCTTATCCTGCTGTGTGTGACCTATGGCAGCAATGTGGAGATGGAACCTTGGCATCTCTGTGTGAGGAGGAGCCTGAGACACTGGAATTCAGCACAGATTTCTTCCTTTCCCTAGAACTTTACCAGCTTAAATCACCTGAAGATATGGCTTGAACTCTTGAATACATTTCATGGACCATAAATTTAAAAAGTAATAAGTCCAAAACCTTATTTTCCTATTTTATTTCCTTCTCTTGTGGTAAAGTTTTCCTGTGTCTATTCACCAATCTTAGCCCTGCATAATTTTTAGAATGGCAACATAAATTCTCATACTTGTTCTGCATATGTATATCCTTATATTTAGCAATCCTGAGAGCTTCTATGCTGCTTCGCAGCATTTACTTCACAATCTTTATGCAGAAGAAAACCTGTGCAAGCCTCCATTTAAAAATGAAAAGTCTGTAAGAGGCCTGTGGAAATTGCAGTAAATAGCAAATGTTCCTTCAGATGGATATTGACTTTTACAGTGTGATTAAATTATACCCATCTCTTCTCTCCCTTTCTGCCATGCTTTTGAACTAGACTTCAGTTACTTGGGTTTCAATTCACAGCTCCAGAGCAATTCTTACAGGAGTGACTATTGCTGTTGATGATAATTTTATATTCTGAGCAGATTAATGTAGTATGTTTTTTATGCACCTTGCCAAGTATGGTGCATCCCTTGGCAAGTTAAGGTCTCGTTCTGGTTTGGCTTTTGTGAGTCTGTTTTAACCTTAATCACACTGATATTCTGAACACAGAGTTGCTGATCTGGTCTGCATTTTGGCCTACAGACTCGAGGTCAGTGATACTGTAATATCAATAAAGTAAATTGTAGCCACAAAAAAACCCCAACAAGCAAAGAAAAAAAAAAAAAACAGTGTAAGAAAAAAACACAGGTCTCAAAAACATTCAGATTTCTGCAATATATTCAAAAATCATGAATGCAGGACTGGAAGGTGGGAGAACTACAGACAGCTGAACGTTTTAATTCACACAGTTATCTGTATCCTGGGTTTTGCTCGGTTTTGGTTTTATTTTTTTTTTTTAATTCAGAAGGATAGTGTTCTAAATCAGTCATAAACCAACTGTAAGTTACTTCTTTGCTGGCATTAATTTCATGTCATATGTTATAGCCTTTCTGGCAGGAAGCTAAATTAGCTTTTTCATTATAAGTGAACATTTTCTCTTTCTCTCTCTCTCTGTCTCTGTCTTTTTTTTTATTAATGTGTTCAGCATCTTTGACAAGGAGACACAGTCCCATCTGTAGATTACTACCTGCATGGGATGTCAAATTTGCTGCTTTGCAACAAGATTCCTGTGAGCAGCACAGCTTAATCATAAAAGGAAGTTATTTAGGGTTGGATCCATAAAGGAAATTGGAGTGTCAAGTCTGACTCCTGCATTCAAGACGTAAGCTCCAAACCACATCTCCCTAGGACATTTCTCCCCCGTGTCTCCCAAACTGAAGATCTGCAGGCGAAGTGTCTCGAGATGCAGAGGCTCCCCAGGAATCTCTGGTTTCCTTAGGAGTATTTCCAAACCCATCTTGTTCTTGATAAAACCGATTTTTGCATCTGCCAGGTGCCTAATCCCCCTCCAAACCACATACTGGGGTTTGTTGTGCCTGTCACTAGTGCCAGGAGTGATGGGAACAAAACGCAGGATGTGGATTTAATGATTTTTGACTGCCCAGGGACTTAAATGCCATAACTCCTACTACTTTCAGGTTTCTTCTAATCACAGCAAATGAGCTATTCCTGTGTGTCAGGAGGTAAATGTCTTTGGATCTCCCTTAAGGAACTACTTCAATTTTGTGCAGGATAACTGAAGTTTCTTAAAGTTAACAAGCAAGCAGTGTTATTATGCCAGTGTAGACTAATGGATGTACCTAGCTTGGAAAGGATGATTAAAGGATGAACCTTGCTGCAGTGTCCTCTAAATTATTTTACCTAATATAGTGGCAGAATTGCGATAAAATAAACTTTCCAATTCTATTGGTGTGATAAAGGTGATACTTTAGGACAAATATTCTGACTGCAAAGCACTTATTAACTGGGAAATTACCTATGTATTTTTCCACACCAGCAAATTATTCTGCACGAGATCTTAATGATTTCTTTAAATATTGATTATGCAAATAAGACTTAAAATTTCAAGAAGGACAGAGTGATGTCTGTCCATGTTCTGCAGAGACATTGACCTTTGGAGCTTACCTTACTTGTCAACAAAATTGAAGGATAGGTGTCAGTAATGCTGTCCTTAAACACTTCCTCTCTCCTCTGCAGTGTTAAAATGCCTTTTAAACTCAGGCATAACATTCTCTCTCGTTTTATAAAAATAAATATATATGTAAAGATCTCTTGCAGATCCCAGACAGTAGACTGTAACATCATATTCTTTAGATTATTCTGCTGTGAGACAGGTGAGCTGGCAATGCTGGCAATTGGACCACCATGAGCCACTGAAATCCCAGCGTAAGCATCTAATCTCTTCTGTTCTGGCTCGCTTGTCCTCTGGGAAATTTTAGCTGGAGCTGTGAACCTATGAAAATAATGTCTCCACCTCAGAGAACAGCCTGTACATACTCAGTTTAGCCATTAGTTTCCAAGGAAACTTAGCAGAGACACCAGAGCAAAGTGCTTTCTCTGGGAAGTGCTGCTCAGCAGCGGAGACCCTGCAGCCTGCACAGCTCTCACCATCTGCAGGTTGGTGCTGGGTTTCCTTTGGAAGCTCAGTCTGCTTTTACTGCCTTCAGTGACTCATAACTACACAATACCCTGCATTTTTAATATCAAGGTTTCCAGCTGGAGATCACTGACTGGAGTAAAAAAATAAAACAAACCTGGTGGCATGCGTGGATGATGCAGACCTTGCTGGTCTATAAAAACAGTTCTGGCACAGAAGTGATGAGCTGCTTGAGGAAGAAGAGCAACCACTCTTTCTTTAAACACTTCTGTTCTGCCATCACTTCCAATTTGTCTATCTGCTTACCATTTTCTTTCTTTCTGAAGCAATTGGTACAGACTTTTCTCCTCCCAGCAGGACTTTTGGCTTTTCACTTTACATTTCTTTTACTGTGTCCCTTCCTACGATAGATACAGCACTACTTTCAGTATTCCCTCATGGAATGAACTTCTATCATAATTTCTGTTCTTTTTCTAGGTTTTGGTTTGTTAATCTTTAATTTAATTTTGATCTCACTCTGGTACAATCAGATTTATATCAGGAAAATTCCTGGGGAACACTGAGACCATAGCATGAAGACTGGTACAGCTGATCCAATCTGAATGTACCAGGACTACTGTTCTTCCAATTTTAACATAAAAAAAAATACCTACAGACTTCCACGGGTATCTAAACCAAAGACATGTAGCCCATAGGTCCACGAGAAATCTCTGGTTGATTTAATATTTTTCTTGTAGAAAAGGGAATAGTTCCCACTAAAAACCTAGAGTGAAAGTCCCTGTTTTTAATATTAACAACAGTACTGGCAGTAATTTAAAAATCACAAGAAAACCAGGTAACATTAATAGCTCAACCTTCTCCAAGTTTCCACCACAGCTACGTTTATTTCTATTCTGTTTACAGGAGGAAACAATTTGATCCCTTTTTATTAGCCTTTAAAATTATTCTCCTCTTCAAACCCAGTGGAGTCTCTGATGAAGCAGCACACATTCTGTACAAATGTGAAGTCACCAGTGTGAAGAGATCTGGCTGGGGCCTGATGAGAAATGTAATCCCAGAAAAGCCCTCCGTTCTGTATAAATTAAGGCAATTAAGGCTCACTGAACACTCCTCTGGACCCTCTGTCAAAGCAAACAAACAACCACCCAGCAGTGCACAAATGTGTAATCAGATAGTCTGGTGTGCACTGAGACGTGTGCTTATGCTTTGGACACCATGTCAGATTCATTATTTTGCCTTATACTCTTCTGTTTCTTATACCTCTGCCTCCAGCTCAATAATTTATCTATAACACATTTAAAAGAACACAAAATAAACAGCAAAAAATAGCTCATAGAAACTAGCACAGCTGTACACAATGGGAATTTGAACACCAAAATAAAATAATCTGTATTTAAAAGCTGGCAGGAAATACAACTGTGATTCACTTAGACAGATATTATTAACTTAATGGAATATTAATAGGATATTCCATTTATATCTCCTGTTCTGTCCCAAAGTCTCCTGAGATATTTTTCAATGAGATTTTAATGATAATATAAAACGCAGCTACTCCTGAGATAAACATCTATTAGAAATTAGTAAAAAATGCATAATTTAAGGGTTGGGTAAGAAGAATTTCCCTACTAATTCCATAAATTGCCATGTAGGAAGAACACCAGGCACATCTCTAAACCTTGCTCGTGTAGTCATTTACAATTCACACAATATGGTAGGAGAAAAAAATCTAAGGTTATATTAGAGAATAACAGATTCATTTAGATTGGAAAAGCCCTCTAAGAACATCGAGTCCAACAGCTGCCCCAGCACTGCCAGTGTCATCATTAAACCACGTCCCCAAGTGCCACATCCACATGGCTTTTACATCCCCCCAGGGATGGCAATTCCACAGCATCCATAGGCAGCCTGTCCCAGAGCTTCATGACCATTTTGGTGAAGGTTTTTTCCCCAATATCCAACCTAAACCTCCCCTGGCCCAGCCTGAGGCTGTTCCCTCTCCTCCTGTCCCTGTTCCCTGCCAGCAGAGCCTGACCCCCCCCGGCTGCCCCCTCCTGTCAGGGACTTGTGCAGAGCCACAAGGTCCCCCCTGATCCCTCTTTTACCCACCCTGTGTTCAATTTCATCTTGTCCTCCCAATGTTATTATTTTTCTCATTCTGACAACCACAAAGTAGAAACTCTCATACCCTATAGCTGTAAAGTAAAGTAGAAAAGTCTTCCCCTCCCTTCTGCTCACACTTTTCCTTTCTGGAGTGATTTTTTTCCACTAATTGACCATTTTTCCTGAGCTCTCTAAGGTAGCATGGTACAGAAACATAAAGTGACAGGGCAGGGAAGAGGATTCTTCAGATTTTTTTCACACAATAAAACACATGAAGCATTTCTTTCTCTCTTGCATCCCTTTGAACATCCCTTTAACCTACATTACTAACAAATCTTGTTGCTTCTTATTTAGAAACGGCAGAGAAAGCTTAAATTTCTGAAGAGTTAAACTGACAGGCTCCGGGGACTTCAAGGCGGTCTACTGAACGTAGGACATAAATTCAAACTTGTTTTTGCTTCTTTAAAGCATGCAGATATGAGCTGAGTGGATGTAGTACACTGCATTACATGCCTGCATTTAGCTGGTAAAACAATGTGTCTTCTAAGGATCCAATCCTCACAACTTTCAGTAAAAGCACTTTTGTGTCATGTTGGTCTGAAACAGATAATCAGCTACGTTTTGACTTGAAATATTGGGTTTCTCTTCCAGGTTTCTCCCCAAAATTCTTGATATTATGGAAAGTTGGTGCAAAAAAATAAAGTTTTATCAAATTATGTGCAAGTATCTGAAAACATCCTTACCTCAATTATTATTATGTTTAATTTATTGTGATAAATCAAGGAGGTTTCAGGTATCCTATTTTTCCACAAAATTTTGAAGCACTTGAAAGGAGACAGACATGGATCTGAAATTCTTACAGGTAAAGCAGCAGAAAAAATTTGCCTTTTGGAGCCAGGATTGCCCTTGCTACAATAAATATCTGCCTGCATTTTAGCAGACAAATGACTGCAAGATGTCACTGAAGACAGGTCTTTTTGAGGTCATGTTCTACTTTGCCATTTCATAGTTTATTTTAACAAACCTGGCATTTTTCTGTTCTAAAGAACACCATTATCTGTCTAATCTGAACTGAGCAGTCCTCTTGCCTTTTATATAACACTGTACCTTAAAAGAATTGACTTCTATTTATAGTGTATTTGCAGAATACTGAATAACAAAAGATAAATGGCTGAGCATGTTCCAATTCTCTCAGAACTGAAGATCCTGAATTGTGAAAATTAGGAATTACAGCTCAAGCTGATCCAGCTGTTGGCCTGCCTGATGCTGCTCTTTAATTACAACATTCATTACAAAGCTAGCAAAGGGCTACAATGACAAATCATCTTAAAGCATGACTCTTTAGCCACCCTTATCTTCCTGGCTCTGTGCCAGGTAATTTTAAAGGGGGACACACATGAATAATGTATATTTAAAACAGAATTCTTCTCATACCACATGCCCTTTCTTAGAGTTATCACTGGACTGCTGAGAATTAGTGTAATAATAACAATAATTGTCCAGCCCTACAGAAAAAATTAATATTGTAATTTCCTGCTCCTAGGGTAAATTACCATATTTAAAGTGAAATGAACTCTATTTGTGAGGAGCAGATTGGAAAAACAAGGCCATATATGATAAGGAATAGGATATGTAAGAGGTCAGTTGCAAAGAAATGTGGGATATGTGTTGTTTGCCCTGATGCTTTATGTCTTTGTATCTGTGATTACTCTGAGTTTCTCTGTGGTGGATGAAAACAATGAAGGAAACAAAAGGAACTCTTCATGAGGATTTTTTTACAACATTAATAACTTAAATATAAGAAGAAAAAAATCATACATGTTTTTCAAGATGGCAGAACATGAGACAATCAAAGATATGAGAAGGGGAACAACTACTTATTCTTTCCTCTGGACACAGAACAATTGCTTCCTTAAGTGCATTCCTGACCACTTTTAGAAATAAATTTTTTAAGTCCCATGTACTATTTTCTGCCATGATTTCTCCTTGCCATCTGCAGTATCCTGTCACTGCTTCCCTCAGTTAATGCAGCACTCAGGTGTGAGTGGCACGGAATGGGACCTGGCTCTTAGCAGCTCTGTTTGCCTCAAATAATTCAGCTTGGTCTGAATCTGTGGCGTGGACCTAACCAATGCTTTAATTCTGCTTTCAGAGAAATTCCAGCAGGAATCTGAAAATATGGCAGCAGAGAACACCAGATAATAGGAAAGGGATACTGCTCTCAAAAGGAACTAGTGTTTGCTGGACACTGACATCTTTTTGTGAATAATATCATGAAAAATTAATCAAGAAATTTAAGTTTTCAGAAGGTTTCCTATTTTTTCAATTAGACATTTACAAGCTTTTTAATTTTTTGCTCCCAAGACCATTGGTCATTTGAGACCTGAATGACTACAAGAAATGTTCAGACACTGTCATCTGTGTGTCCTCACCTTCAGCCAAGGGGTGATGTGTAATACTCGTTTCAGATGCACTCAGAAATTTGATGTTAGGAAAAATATAACTGTGGAAAAATATACTGCCTGTTATTTAAGTCATTAATAGGAAGCAAAACTATGTCTCCTAGCAAAGCCTTGAATTCTAAGATTGAATCTAAAGTTATATCTTCTCTGAATTCAGGAATCAAATGTTAATTTAACAGCAACCCCAAAAATTGAAAGTTCCAGGAGTTGAAAATTTATGAAGATTTATGTTAGCCTTGAAAGGTCTCTATAAGTGTTCAATAACCCTTTGGAAATGCAGGTTCATGTATCTTTGCTCTGGTGTAAATTAAGAGTAAATCATTGAAATCCCCACTAGACAAGAGGCCAGGTTGTGACCCTGGTCCAACAGGCACCAAGTTTGATCCCATCACCAGCTTTGGGATCAGTGCCCAAACCCCATCAGTGTTTATTTGGAAAATGCCCTGGACAACATTAACTTTTGGTCAGCCCTGAGCTGATCATTGGATCAGGTGATCAGGACAGGTCCCCTCCCACTGGAATATTCTGTTCTGTAACTTCATCCCCCCAGTCTCTGCCCTGAGCTTCAGGCATTGAGAGATTTGAGAAGGGAGATCACTGCTGAAATCAGTGATGAACAAATTTCTCCTAACGAGGCTGTGTGCCCACACAAAATACTGTTTAAGTCTGAGAATTCATGTTGATTCCTATTGAATGCCATCTCCTCCTCTGCTCACCACACCTCTGAAAGAACAGAAATATTAATCATATTAAATGCATTTTGGCATATGAGGCTGGGTGAGATCAAGCCATCTATCATAGGATGTCATCCATCAAAGGACCTGAACAAATCAAGAGTGCTGTTGGTCATGAAGAGAACCTTGAAGGTGAACAGCTTATTATACACTTTTGTTTTTCCTT
Source organism: Erpornis zantholeuca (assembly GCA_013400515.1). Lineage (NCBI taxonomy): Eukaryota > Metazoa > Chordata > Aves > Passeriformes > Timaliidae > Erpornis > Erpornis zantholeuca. The sequence goes on along the minus strand of VZTN01016966.1, from coordinate 38,847 downwards.
TGCAATTTCACTTGTTTCCACATGCTAAGTCTGGAAACTTTCTGTAATTCAATGGAGATGATGGGGTCAACTTTTAAAGCTGAGACACAAATCCTCTTATATCTTCCTGGGATTTCACAGTCCGTTCCTCTGAGCACAGAGTGCTTCTTTATATAAACAAACAAACCCAGAAAAGGAACTAACCTTGTATTCAGAAAATAGAAAGCTAACAGAGCCTAATCTGTCCTGCATTTAGATATTTTAGTGGTGTCAAGGGAAGAGTGTGTGTGTTCAGCTTTGCTGAAGAGGGAGAAATGATGCACGTTAAACAGACACTGAGTGCTTCGTGCAGGGGGATTTGGACAGAGAATGCTAATGCTGGAATCCACAGCACTGAACCCACATCAGTGGAAGCTGACAGATAAAACATGGGTAACGCTAATTTAAACCCATTAAACAGAGTGGTAAACCCATGCTATCATTTGGGAAGCTGGCTGTTATGTGCACAGCTCTGCAGCAGGATAAGGACTCTTGGAAATCAAAATTCAGAAGTCTAGGCTCTCTAAGTGTGTGTGAAAACTCTGTCTGCATGTATCAAAAAGTGACAAGCCACTTAATATTCAAAAATTGGTGTCACTTTTTGTGCTCAGGATGAGTCCTTTGCATTCCTGTTGCAGTTTCCCCTGAGTATCTTCACTGAGACATTATGGGTTTGCCCCTGGCCATAATGACATGGAACACACCTGGCAGAACCTCTGCCTTCCCTTCCCTGCTTGCTAACAGCCATGGGCAAACTGATGCTCTCACTTTAATGAGAAAATACCTCTGTTCTTAAGATATGAAGGCAAGATGGGGAGTGATTGTTTCTGAGCTGCCTTGTTTAAAATCTTTGTTTTTGCAGGAGTGCTGTGCTGAGTGTGAAAGGCACTTGACTCCACTTTAAACATTGTGTAAACTTAAAGCACAAAGTAAAAGGGTTTTACTGAAAAAAAATGGGAAAGATTACAGTTTTGTTTATAAAGTCAGAAACACATTTACATAAGAAACACATAAAACCAAATACTGTGTGCATACTGATATGGCAGTCTGCTTATAGCTGTGAATTTAGATATTTTCTGATGTGTCTAACAGAAAGTTAAAGCTCCTGCTTGGTAGGGATTTACTACCAAATAAAAAGAGCAGGTTTTTTCAAGGTAATTTTCAATCTCTGAATTTCCATCCCTCAGTTTTGTTTCATAGCTTTACTTTTATCTTGTCTGCTGCAGAATGAAAATTAAATTTCAGAGCATGTCCCTCATTTTTTCTGTTAATATCAGGGAGCTTTCTTAATGTGTTCTCCTCTTCTGTTCTTGTTGTGCAGAGTCTAACAGAATAATAAGTGCAAACTCTAGAACTTATCCATGGGAGACTCTCTTATATGAGAGAGACCTTAGAGCACTTCTCGTACACTTTGTTTAATTCTGCTTTCAAAACGAGAAGCTGACTTCTATTTTTACACTGTAGTTTGACATAAGCTTTTCTGTGCAGATCAGCTGGTTTTGCACACTGTTCTCACTAAGATTTTTTGGTACCATGCAACATTTTGTCCTTTGGATCAACAGAACACTATATGTGATTTTATATGTCACTTAACCACTCTGCTTTCCATGTGCAAGGTTTTATTTGTTCAGAGAGTGGAACAGGGACCATCTCACCCAGCACAGACAAATATTTTCCATCAGTTATTTTACATCTGCTGTAAGACACTCATGTACACACCTGAGCTTGGCACATTACAGAGGAGCCTTCAGGCTGTTGTAGCTGATGTCTGTGAGCAGATGGATGCTTGGATGGCACCAAAATTAAATTAGTACACTATAGGTGGTGACAGAACAAATTATACCAAGTGTTATTAGTGCAGAAATCCAGCAAACACCAAAGGCAATTCAAATGGAATCCATGTTTCCAGCAATGTTATGTGTAGATGATTCAAAAATTGCTATATGCACTGATTAAAGGTTGAACTTAGCATTTTTGTAATCAGATTTTTCTTGGGCACATATTTCAGTGCTTGCACAGTAGATAACTCCCCAGTAATTTTTTAGAGAATCTTGTAAATCTCAGTCAAAGCTGTCCTGAGCTGTCCTTTGCCAGTGGTTCCTCCTTCATGGTCGGGACACACTGGCCACGAAAAACTGCTGGAGGAGAAGGTTCAGGGGGGGCACAGGTGCCTAAATCTTAATTTAAATGTCTCTGTGGACAAGAAATCTGCATGGGGCTGGCTGGTGAGATGCCAGAAGAGCTGTAAGAGAATCTGAGATTTCTCCTTCCACATTGTTGTGCGGAAGTGTTCACGCAAAGACTTTACTGAGGAATGGCTCAGACATGGAATGTGGGGAACTGGCACCAGGAAGGTGAAACTGAGGGACAAATGGACAGAATCACACTGGGACTTTCTGCTGGGGTATATTGCTCTGAGGGAAGCAGGGCACAGTTTGTCTGAGGGATGGCACTTGTGAACTTGCTGGGGATAAGACATCAAAACTGAATTCACATTCTTTTTCTCTCAGTGAATCCTTTCTAGGTGGCAGAGCTGAGGCAAATTTGTGTTTTTCATTAGTTCGGTGTCATGTAGGATGACATGACACTGAACTAATTACCTCTTTCCAGTCATGAGGGAACATGATCTGCTAAGATCAAAAACCCTGCAGGAAGAAAACCTGGGCAGTATAAATTTTGAGTGCTCTGTCTTTTTTATCCAAGAACATTGCACCTGATTTTGGAGCTTCTGCACTGAGGGCACATGCAGGAGAGCCCTCCTCATGTCAGGAACTCTGGTAAAGTTATTTTCTTCTACATGGGCCATCCCTGCTCAACTTTTAGATAAATTTCTTCAATACCTGTTATTTAGATCCACATATTTAAGAAAATATAGCTGTAAGAGACCCAGAAAGAGGGGACTCTGTGTCTGGGACTGCTGAGGTTGTGCAGGCAAGAAGTTGGACACTTGGTGGAAAACTTTGAAGTCCCTGTCCTTGTCCAAAATTAAGTATTTTTTGTGGGGCTTTTTGTGTGTTTATTTGTTTCCTAATTAAGTGAACCATAGCCTGAAGAAATTCTGTATGTATAATCATTCCTGTGTGGAGGTCACATCCTTTTTTTGGTGAAAAAAGAGCACAAAAAAAATGGATAAGCCTCAAAATTGTTAATTTGGCTGTGGGATCATTTTAAGCTCTATGTTTCTGCAGTGTGAGACCTCCAGCTGTGAAAAACTGACTGACACAAGGATAAGATTCTGATTTAAGATGACCCTGCTTGGGCAGGGAGGTTGAACCAGAGGACCCTCTGTGGTTCCTTCCATCCTGACCTGTTCTGTGGTCCCATGTGGTTCTGTAACTTAAAATTAAGTGAAAAAAAGAGAACAAATATAAATATTTTACAAGCTTACTTCCAAAGTAATTGTTTTTCTTCACTCCCCCACAACCCATTACATTTAAAAGACATATCTCTAAAAGCATTTCAGACAGGAAATAAAATGTGTAGCAAACACCTCCTCATATAATTACTTAGAAATCCTTCCTGATAAGCAACATTTGTGGTGTCATATTTTAATATCAAAATAGCTTCATAGGAATATTATCAATGTCTTTTATCATCTAAATAATTTAGTTGCATCCTATACAGAAAACCCTTTAGGTCTGTAGTTTTAAATACACTCTTCCCATGTGTTTGTCCTCTGTGGATTTTTAGTTGTATTTTTGGTTTTGGTGGTTTTCTTGTTCCATTTACAGGTATTTTAAATGCAAGATTTTCACTGAAATATTTCTAATGGCTTCTGCTGAAGAGTGAGGCAAACTCTGCTTTAGACTGATGGGAGCTCCATTCCTTTCAGTGGAAGCTCTTATTATTTTAAAGTCAAGGATACTTCTGACCATTAAAATTGATCACAATGGGACTTTGGTCAAGGCCTGAAAGAAACCATTGGCACAGAGAATTTAGGAGGTCATTATAATCCTACTACAACTAGAATTTTACATTAGTTACCCTGCATATTCCCCCCACTCCTTGGCTTTTTCATGCTGTAGATGACTGGGCAGAGGGAAAATCTCCTTATGGCCATGATAATGCTAAATTTGCTATTTCTCAGAAGGTTCATAAAATAAAGCTGAACACTGCCCTGCTCAGGACCAAAGAGGGAATATGGGATTGAGAAAGATTCCCTGGGTTATTAAATACAATCCTTTCCTTTCATATTCAATTAATCCTGTCTCTAAAGACCTTTTATTCAAAGTAGAGGTGGAGAGAAAAGAATTGGGAAATCAGAGAGAGAGACAGCATTGCTGTTAAGAGTAATTTTTGTATTTTTGTTAACTGTTAGTCATTAGCAGCTGATAAAATGTTGTTGTGGTGGGTCTGGTTATCTGACTGGGGATACCTTGGGGATTTCCCAGGACGAAGGTTCAAACCAAATGAGACCAACCAGATCCTGAGTATGTCAGAAATAAAACCACCACCAAAAAAATCCCATGTGTATCATTATAAAATCATCTGTCAGGCTGCCTCATTCAACTTTTAATAGGCAGAACAGAGCTTAGCAATTAATGTCACTGTTTGTTATTTTCTTTGTAAAT
>VZTN01016966.1:17834-33818 GCA_013400515.1 Erpornis zantholeuca | reverse complement strand
GATCAAGCTCCTGATTAAGATGGGATGTAAGTCTACAAATTGATATTTTTAACTCATGATGATTGCGCTTAAGAAAATAATCAGAACATGTTCTATGTCTATTCCATCTCAATGCATGGTGCAGTCTGAATTGAATGGCAGTTAAAATTTTAGAGGAAGTGGAAAGAGTGCAGCAAACTAGAAGGAAAAATCAAAGACAAAGTGAGGATTTAATTTATTCCTGAGCAAAAGTAGGAATAAGTATTATCTCCCACACATATTGAAATCCCATCTATGTTACATTTTCATCTTGTTGCCAGAGGATCATTTTATTTTTCACTTTAAAACTGGTGGATTTTGACAATGTTCCTGTACTTGAAAGACACTGTGCTGTAGCACATTCTGCATACAATGGCTCAGACCTCAGATGATTTTAGAACTTGAATCTACAGCAAAGTGCTTGTCAGTTTTCTCCCTAAATGTCTCACAGGGTCTGCCTATTTCAGACAACCATTCTCTCTGTGTCGTGGGATAATTGGCAATCAGCTCATTATGAAATCTCTTGTGGTTATGAGCACAAGGAGTTAAATGCTGAGACAAATTGCACATCTCTGCTGTGATCCAACAGCACTTATTTCATCATATTGCTACTCAGATTTTTGTCTGAGGAACAGGAGGGGTTTGGCTTTTGAAAGCTGTGATGTGTGGTCACAATAGGTGTATTCTCTCAGCATTCTCTCAGGATGGTCCTTTCTTACTCACTTTGACAATTGCTTGGAGATTTGGATATAGATCATGAACTAAAGGCCTCTGGCAGACATTTTCTTAGTGTTCCATTCAGGTCAGCAAGGCTTGTGATGATTATTAAAGCTCACATTGTGTGTAGCACTGGTGTTTGCACCCAGCTCTTCTAAGATTATATTTTAAAAAATGCTTGGAAAATTAAGAAAATTCTTTCTTGTNTTGGAATAAAGTTCAATTCAATTCCTCTGAGTGTGAAGAAATGTCATGAAGGTTTCCTGCATCTTGGGAAAAGAGAAAAGCACACCAAGATGCTTCCACCATGAGTTCACTTAAAGCCAGAGCTGGGCCTGTAAATGAAATTAGTGATCTTTATGAAAAAAACATGAGATGCTCTGACAAGGGCTATGTTCACCTGATTAAATTAGTTCACTGAAGTGTAGTTTAATTTCTTTAAGCTGTCTCTACTGTCAATATGCATCTCCAAATGCAAAGCTACCTTTTTTCCCCNCCACTATCCCAGGTTGCTCCAAATGCTTTATTCTGCTGCCCAGGTTGGTCTAATCTGCTGCTCTGAAAGCAGGAGATGGGAACAGAGGGCATGGCTAAAAACAGTCTTGCTGCACTGTAAATACATGGCAAATAAATGAATTAATATCCTCACACACGTTTTCCCCTCTCTCCAAGCACAGCAGCAGTTCTAACCCAGTCAGTCTCAACAGTTCGCTGCTGTTCAGTGGAATTGGTTACACACAAACCCACTGCTCACTTTAGGATTCCTTNTGGCTGTGCTGGAGCCATGGCAGGTGCTGGACTCTCTTTCCTGCCATTCCACTCTCCCATTCTCCTACTTATTGAAGGAAACCCAAACTGTTCCATGGATGCTTCTTTCCTTGCAGCTTTTTCTTGCTNGCTCTGTGGAGAAAGGACAGACCTCAGCTAAGAAGTCATCATGTGCAAAGGTACAGAGTGCACCACACTCAGTAGAAACGTTTCAAAATCAATATTTGCAGTTTTAAGATTTAAAAGTACCTTACTTTTTAGTCCTTCCTTGAGTTTCCTTCACCCCTCAGAAAGGATGTGTTCTAATGACCCTGCCTCCTGAGGTGCCAGATTTCCATTTGAATGAGTGACTTTCCAGGAACACTGGTTTAAGACATAGCCAATTGCCTCTAGANGGGGTTAATTTTAAGTCATCTCTGCACATTACCCCATAACTCTTGCTGCACTACCCTACAACTTTTAAAATTTAAGAAATCTCATATTACTTATTCAACTTGAAAACTCACTTAAGTACNAACTTTTCCATCCAGGTTATCTTAGGACCAATACACTTGGGGGTTCATTATCCTGTTTCAGTCAGTAGAAGGGGATAATCAATTACCTTGCCATGCATACAGAGGGCGAAACTTAAAAATTAATTTTTAAAAATCTGTTTTTAAAAATCCATTTTTCAGGCATGGATTTCACCTAATTTTAGACTTCAGAAATTTAGTTATCTAGAAAAATATGTACTTCTGGGATGATTTTTTCCCATGTAGCCTGGACAGTTGTTTCTAAATGACTGAATTTCCCTGATTGTTAGAAGGAGCCCATATTTGTGTCATTTGTACTAGGTGCCTTTCTGATAGAATCCAGGCCTCGGAGATAATCTTTGAGGTACAGAGCATCATTCTATTGGTGTTCTCATTTAACCTCAAGCCTTTGGAGCCATTACAGGATTCTCTCACTGGGAGAAATGATTCAGCCAACACAGAAAGGTCAGTCTAGATGATCATGATAGCATATGATCATCTTTATCTTTAAATTTTATGAAGATATAGGATTACCTGTCCTTTGTCTCTCAATAGCCATGGAGTCACTGATTGTAATTATAAAAGCAAAGAGAATTTATGGACTATATCATTGAAGTTATTTGCCTACATTAAGAGTTTACATATTTCACAATGAGAACACTGAGGTGGTACCAGGACACAAAATATGCACAGATGACAGCATATGAAGAGCATGAAATTTCCAGCCTTTTGTTTCTGTATGCAATTTTGATTCAGGTTTGTAAATCAAATGTTACCATGTTGACTCTTTACTATTTCATTTCATACTGTTCCCATTGTCACATATAATGCTGTGCTATTTACCTTCCTTTCCTTCCAAAGAAAAATGTGCTTTTGAATTTCTGAAAAGATACACTTTTCAAACATATGTTAGACTCACTGGGAAGAGAATGGGGAAAGGAGAAGTAACAAATTAAGAAAGCGATTTAGAATAAATTTTCAGACCCAGGTGCTGTTTCTTGGCAGCATAGACATTTGACAAGAAGATTTCTTCTGAAGAAAACAGTGCTTTTTGTGGTGGATGTGCATCTAGAAAACAAACCAGAACCATTTATAAAGTCTATATTCAAAAGAATCCTGATAAATAACACAAAACCCTTTTAAAAATTGACATACTCACTTTAGACAGAGCTTTCCCAGCAGGTGATGGGAGGGGATTCTTCCCCTCTACTCGGCACCAATGAAGTGCACTTGGATTTCTGTGTCCATGCTGGGCTTCCCAGTACAAGAGACACAGGGACATACTGGAGTGAATCCAAGGAGGTTCCTCAAAGATGATTGAAGGATGGTTAAACTCAACCTACAGGAATATCTTCCAAAACTGAGCCAGTTCTTTGGAGAGTAATCTGAAAGGCTGAAACATCACTTCCAGATTTGTTCCTAATAATGAGTAGATGTTCCACTGCCTTTGCAGGGTTTCCAAACAAACCCATCAGATACGTGGCTGCAAGTGGATTTGGAATGAAAAGACACATTTTTGTGCACAATACATCACTCCTTTTCAAGTTTACTTGCTGTAGGGGAGGGAAGCAGCTGTGCTCCGTAGCTGAAGGCATGGCCAGTGGGCATCACTGTTTAAATAATTGCAGCCTTGAGCCTCGTTTTGCATCAGCTGAGCAATTACCCTTCCTTCTGCCTTCTCCAGCTTCAGAGACGCCTGAACAGTGGTGGGCAGAGATTCTTTGCAAGGTGATCCTTTTTTTGTTTAATAATATTGTGTGAAGGCTGTGGAGGGCAGAAGTTACAGCTCTGCAAACTCGCTCCATAAAGCCCAGATGTTGGACCTACAGCTTGTGGTGCACACTTCAAACCTGTTTGGGTTTTGTTCTCCGGGTAAAAATAAAACAGCAACAAATTTGACCAGGGGATTGATGCAGTAATTTCCATCCATGATAAGAGTTTTACAACTGTAAAAATGAGCTTAATCAAGAGATTTGGTGATGAGGGTCAGTGATGCAGAGGAGCAGGGAAATTCTTAAGTATCAATTTGCAGAGTTTGTCCTTATTTTCAGCTGAGTTTAATCCCCACCTGATGGATGCAAGTCAGTTAATGGACCAAGATGGACAGGCTGTATTTTTAAGATTCCTCCCTGTAGAATTTCAATTGCTCCCTTTCAAATTCTGTAACTCATTCTGATCTCTCACACAGACACTGCTAAATGCCTGCCTGCATTTGGCCATTTGCTTCTTTCCTTTTTACACCTTTTCCAGTTTTACTTCACAGTTTTGGAGGTAAGCAGGGGCAGTACTCAAGATGTGTAAATTTCAGATGTTACACAGTGGCTTTAAGGTGTTTCCTCTTTGATTTTCTATTTCATTCCAAATAACCCAGCATCATTTTGCTTTTTGGTTTGCCTCTGCTTATTAATATTTTCTCAGAGTTATCTCAAGTAATTCTGAGATGTTTCTACAATGTTCTGCATTTATCAACATCTAATGTCATTTTTTATTTTCCTGTCACTCAGACCCATGACCTTCTTCAGCTGCTGTTACAGCCAAGTCTCTCTTTATTCCTTTGGCTAAATTTGAATAATCAGTAACATTTCTCAGCTCAGTCTCTGTATATTTTTTGTAATACCTATGCTGGCAACTCCCCTTCATTGCAAAAATTATAATTATTTCCAACCTTTTTCCCCATTTCGTAGTTAATCCATGGGGCAGCTTTTTTTTTTTATCCCATGACAATGAAGTTTCTTTTGAAGAGAAATGTTTTCAAAAGCTCTTTGAAACCCCAGGTTTAACATTTATATTTGAGTTTAAGAGATGTACTCTTAAAGGGCATGTTTTACGTATTAAAAAGTGACTTTCATGTCTATTTTTTTTGTCGCTGTGATTATTTCTTTATGCTCTGTTTGACATTTTGATAATATTTCTATGAAATGTCATAAAAATTATAATATCTGAGGAATAAAATTTCATTAATATTCTATGCAATATAACAAAGTAATTGATTATATCTTTCAAGATAATTTCATGGGGACCATTTTCGTGATCTTAATCATATATTTTATTAAACTTATGGTTAGAATACTTTCTTTAATTCTTATGTAATATTCCATCAAAATTTAAGAAGACATTTCCTGAGTGTTTCATGAACTATTTCATAATTATTTTCATGGGGTTTATTTTAACTCTGTAGAAGTAGACTTCTATGTTTGGAAATATACCTGTATAACATACCTTATTTGAAGCATTCATAAAAACATAACTGACCACATTTCAGTAAAAGTACTAATATTTAATGTAAATTACTCTCTCTCTCTCTCAATCTTTATGTTTACTACAGATTCATGGAATAGTTTGGTTTGAAGGGATCTGAATATGGTTTCCAAGCCTGCTTACCTGTTTGTGTTGTTGGCTTGAGGTGTATCCAGGGATGAAGAGCAGACACCTATGGATTGATTTCCAAAAGCCAAACTGTGCTCTTCACTCAGCTGAGTTCTCAGCAGCTCTGTTGCCAGATGCTGCCTGGAGCTGTTGTGTTTGGAGGCAAAAGATTATCAAGAAAATCAAAGAATAAAAATATGAACATTTTTCTCCACTGATTCTGAACTGCCACTTCTGTAACTTTTTTTCCCCCTGGGAACTGGGCAGACTGGGCTGAGAAGATGCTTTGGATCCTGAGTGTTAAATTGGCCTTCTGGGGCAACAGCAGCTGGGACTTGCAGAGGAAAAGTAAAGCTGTCTAGACCTTTCTAATGGTGCCAGAGCAAATCCCTGATGAGTGGGAACAAAGAACAATACTTCTTTTTGTTATTATTTTTAGGAATCTCAAGAAATGACTAAAAGTTACTTTGGCTGCCAGTTACCAAAATGGTCCTTAATGGGATCCTACCAGGATATAGCTCATCTATTTGATGATCTTGGAGGTCTTTTACAATCTTAATGATTCTGTGCTGGACAGACAACCAAGGAACAATTTTTTCCTTCCTCTTTCCCGCGGACAAATGAGTGAAATAAATGCTGTCAGCAGCAGGGGGGGTGAGTGGCGTTCTCAGGTTCCTCCCTCATTTGTTCTCTGTTGTATTTCTGTGCTTTCACACGTGTTCAAAGCTTCCCCTCTGAAACACTTCCCCTGGAGAGTTTACTTGCTGCTAAAAGGCCAAGCTTTGTGGTGGATGAAATGTCTACAGAAATGACCTCAAAACACACACGTTGAAGGGTGTGATAAAGTGCTGCAGAACACACCCCACACAGGGACTTGGTGCTGCAGCCTGAAATGCACCTCATCACATGCAAAGATAAAATACCATGGGTGACATCTCACACAGTTCTGTGAGAGGATGCTTTGAACAGCATTTCAAAGAGAAATTCTGTGAAACCTGTTACCTCAAGTGAAACACTGATCAAATGACAGGGGAAATTAATTTGGATGGTGTCTGGTTTTTGCAGTATAGCAATAAGAGTGTTTCTGGTTAAGTTTTTATCACTGGAATTTGCAGGGACACTGGGGAACAGAATTTCCAGGGGAACTGAGCAGCAGAATCACAGAACAGTTTGGATTGGAATGGATCTTTTTTGTTCACATTTTATCCCACCAATCTTTACCTGGCATAAAGTAGATTTTTAGCTGAAGCCATTGGAGCTAAGTTCTGCTCCCTTCAGCTTTGAGAACTATTGTTTCCACGCATATGGATGGAAGTATAATGAAGAATAAAAATTCCATTTTTCTTCTTCTCCAGGACTTTAACAGAGCCTGATTCCTGAAGGCAATGAAGTTGTGTTCATTAACAACTTCTCACATCCCATCCAGCCGCCCGAGAGAACGCCTCAGGAATTCTAGGACATATCACAAAAGGGTTGAAGCTGATTTTCTACAATGCTATCAAACCCCTGGTTGATTTAGCCACTGACAAGAGAAATTCTGACAAAATGAATGTCAGAATCCACTTCAGGGTGATCTGGAGAGCTCTGTAACCCCCTCTGAGTGTACTACTAAGATATACTACATGTAGTAATCACCCAGCCCACACACTCTCCCACACAGAGATTCCTGGATTCAGGCATTTTAAACAGCAAGTCAAATCCTGCTACTAAATCTCATAAAGCTGTCACGTAACTCTGCTGCCTAAACAGAAGTTTATTTCCTATTAAGTTACGCTGTGCCCATCTAGGTGGAGTTGGAAAATACGACACTGACATTTTATAGGACTTTTCTCAGCAATTGGTTGAAGTTCCTAAAGATAAAAGAGAAATCCTAGTGCCAAATTCTGTTGCCCACTTAATGGCTGGGCCACTGAAGACTTTGTAGGGAATCTAATGTTTCCATTGTCAGTAGAGCTGACAGGATTCCTCACTTTCTGGAGGGGCACCTGGTGCCACTAAGCACTTCAATTTAAATTACTGCTCACTGAACCAGTGTGACACTTTTCTTTGCCTAAATATGTTCAGTTTTTAATAATCACGTAGGCTCCTAAATCCTGATTTCTGAAAATTTCATGCTGATTCAGGGAAAACAAAGTATTGAGAGGGTGTCCAGAGCAACAACAAAAACAGTCACATACTTTCATAGTATTCACAGAATACATACACCTAGCTAAGCACTGTAGTTATTTCCATTGTTGAAATAGTTACATTTAAAATCTACCTGTAGCTGTTGCTTTTTGAATGCCTCAATCATTTTTTGAAGTGGAATATGTTTTGTCTTCCCCTTAAGTTACTCAAAACAGACATGGATGAAAATAAAAAAAAAATTCCACACCTTCTGACATCTAGACAGTAGGAATTTATAAAAGATGAATGTGCCATCCACTGTGAAGCTGAGAAAAAGAGGTGTGTTTAATCTTGGAACCGATTATTAACTCGGTATCTGTCCTTTTTGCTTGTCACACTTAATCAAATATAGCTCCCTAGCCCTCAATTCATGTGCTGACAGCTCACATCACTGTATTTTAGCACATGCCAGTGTGATTTTTTACATGGAAGATTCCTAAGATGTGTTTTAAGGTGAAGCATCTTAGTTTCATGTTTCCATGTCAGAATGTCACGGCAGCAGCGACTGCTCAGATCTGTTCCTGTTTAGCTTTCATTATCCACCATCCCAGGCTCCCTCCCTCAGTGCAAGCAGCAGGCTTTAATTTGAAACAGGCTGGTGAGACAGACAGATTCTGGCATTTTTGGAATGAATATTTATAGCCTTCCACTAGGCTGTGAGTCACCCCTGCAAAACAGAAATCTCTGGTTTGGAATGAGAGTCCCTCGGAGGAAAGTGCTGGTTTTGGAGCGAGGGAAGGGAAGTTGTCATCTCATGGCTCGTGGGCCAGTGCTGCTCACAGGCACAGGGCCGCCAGAGATGCTCTATCTAAAGAAAAGAAAAGCCGCTGAGGGGCATCAAAGTACTTCCTTCAGGACAGTTTTTGTTACCATCGGTGCCCATAAGCCCGTGGAAGTTGGGTATCGTTACCGGAGGGTGTCCTGGAGGCTCAGGAAACTCAACCAGCTTCATGGGAGTGCCCACATTTGTAAAGGTTTTAATGGGCTTCAAAGGCAATTCATCCTGGCTGTGTTTAAAATTCATCATAAATGTGTCCTCCTTGTTCCACCTCACTCCTGTGGCCAGGACCCTCCTCTGCCTTTGGTCTCTTCACACTGGGATCTCTTCTTTTCTATCATGGAAACTTGATGTTACTCCTGTTATGAAAAACTTCCCTTTGTTTCCTCCTTGCAGGGCATGGGAAGAGCAGGAACCATCAGCCTGCTGGTCATCAAGCTGGAATAGAACCAGATTTCAGATTCTCTACCAGAGTATTCCCACAGAGACTGTAGCTTGGGGATCACAAAGGAGCACCAGCTGGGGTGAACTGTGTGCTGTACCTTGGTAAAGAAATTTTCCTTCATCTCCCAGTGTCTGCCACTCAATCATGTAAGAACAAACTTCCCCAGCTTAAAGCTGAATTTTGTTCTGAGTACTTCCACAATTTTCACAAATTTCTCTGGCAGAAGCAGAAATAAGATGATGAGATTGGAGAAAAAAGCTTTCTTCAGCTTCCAGATGAAAATCTGTCTTCTAAACTGAAATCATCACATTGCTCAAATGGAGCCAGGACCACAGAGTGAAATATAACACAAAACAAGATCACCAATCAATATACATTCCTCCCAGGTAAGGCCTTTCATTGTGTGTTTTATTTTCTGCATGAAGAAAATGTAAATACATAAGTAAAATAATAAAATATTCAAAGAATATATTCCTTTTGTACTGATCTGCAAAAACAAACCAAAACAAAAGCTATTAATAAAAATAATAATAGACTCTCCAACAAATTAATGTCTGGAAAAATAAATCTGATAAAAGAGTAAGTTACATACTTGCAATCTAAACAATTGCAGTGAAGCAATTAATGAACAGGGAATAAAAGTAGTGGTTTTTTTCTTTCTTTCATAGCTATGGAACAGAAAAAACCATAAATGTAACTTGAATTTAATAAGGTCTTGCTTAATTTATTGGATTAATTTTAAAATACACCTCATAATGACTTTATCCTCTGAGAAGTTTCAGAAGCTTTTAATGCTTAAAAGGCCAGATGCTGCAGAGTGTGGTGTATGTTCAGGCGTTCTGGGTCTTACCAGACAAAGAAATAACATCCTTAAAAGGGTTTTGTGCCTCAGAAATTCTCACACGGGTAATTTTCCTGACATTTTAAAAGTTTAATTTAGGGTTCTTAAAAAAGAGACATAATCATCAAAAGCAGCTCAGTTTCCATCCTCAGAAATTCCTTAATGGTTGGAAATATGTGCATACTCTGAAAAATTACTTGACTCACAACCATGAACTTTTAACACAATTAATTTAATTTGTAAATTGAAAAATATGCATCATTAATGACTCACGATTTCCAATTTGCTGAACGGTTTCTGCCTCGTCTCTCAGGCATTTCGGTCAAGCCATTTTCTGCAGCTTTAGGTTCCGTGCAACCTTCTCACCTTAACTCTGTCCTGCCCAGCTTGGCCTTTGCTGAACCCTGTTGGTGAGGAGAGAGACATTGTTAGTAGTTTTTCACACAGAATGAGGAGCCCTTCTTTCTTCTCCCTCCTCCCAGGTGATGTGTGGGGTAAGATCTTAACTGGAAAATTGTTCCTGGGCTTCAGCACCCAGCTGTGTAAAGGCACTGGCAAACAAGGTATGTACCTGCACAAACTACACCCAAGGTTAACCAAAATCTTCATATTCATACTGGTGGCCTGCCCCACTGTAGCAGAATTTTTGCAGGGCCGTGGGCCTGATTGTCTGATGGAAGAGCTTTAGCTAGGCCTTGAAATTTTGGGCCTAGTTTGTAGTTTAAAAACCTGTGGCGCAGAAAGAAATTTTATTAAAGTGTGTTTGATTTTAGATAGCATACTTATATTTTAGTCACAGTAGCCATTTTAAGACTGAATTGTTTTGAATTCTTTTTCACCTTGTATACCAATTAAAAAGCACCTGGATTTGTAAACTATCTGAACTCTATATAACCCGACATTTTGAGATAATAAACCAGAGAACGCACGAATTACCAAATTGGTTGGATTGTCTGTTGCTCTGTTCTCAGCCCCCGCATTAGAGTCCCTGGCATTATTAAGGTTGAAAAAGACTTTTAAAACCATCTGGTTCAGCCATTCCCCCAGCACCACCGAGGTCACCACCAAACCATGTCCCCAGGTGCCACATCCACACATCTTTCAAATCCCTCCAGGCCTACTGACTCCACTGCTTCCCTGGGCAGCCTGTGCCAGTGCTTGACAAGCCTTTCTGGGAAGAATTTTTCACTAATATCCAATCTAAACCTCTCCTGGAGTAGTTTGAAGCCATGTCCTCTTGTCCTATTGCTTGTTACCTGGGGAAAAAAGCCTGACCCCCACCTGGTTACAGCCTCCTTTCAGGGAGTTGTGAAGAGCAATAAGATCTTCTCTGAGCCTCCTTTTATCCAGGACAAACAATCCCAGCTCCCTCAGCAGAAGGTAAAAGAGACCTGTGAGATTTTTAACAGCCTGATAACACAAAGAGTCTATGAAACAAGGGAGTCAAGTTGCTGAATTCTAAGGCATTAATCAATATTGCCTAAAGCTGCCAAGCACTTCAGTTGGGTAAGAAAGGCAGGTGGAGGAGTCTGGGGTATGATCATGGTGTAATGTATGTTTTGAACCTCTTCAGGGGTTTTCTTCTTCAAGGGTTGTGCCAAATCATGAGAATGATGAAACTGCCCCTTGGAAAAATGAAGCAGCAATAGGACAGTAAAATCTGGCTGCTTTTACATTTGAAGTTTTGTCTGGGTGTGGATGTTCTTTGAACATACCATGGTTTGGGAGGTCTCAGCAAGATGAGGCAGATGGTGTGACCTGCCTGGGAAATTGTGATAACTGAGATCCCTTATTTATGAGGCAGCTTGTGTTGAAAGCCATGTGCCCATTCTGAAGCCCAGGAGAAGATGAACAGAAGAGGTTTCCATTCAACACTGATGCAAGGGTTACCAGATAAGATATTTCATCTCTTCAACATTTCAGGATGATGGACCAAGAGGATAAATTATTCCCCCAGAGTTTTAAAAACTTTATTTTTTTTCCATACATCTCTGAAGTAAATATGAATAGTGTATCTATCAGTAGGGTGATACTTATTTTCATAGCTATATAGCTTTAATATCACTAGATGCAACCCAAAAAATGGTAATTTCTGTCTCAACTAACATAACTTGGAAATCCTTAAGTACTTTATAGGATGGAGTTGTGTGGTGGCATTGATCTGTGTGCTTAGCCACTGTAAGAGAGACAATAAAATCTGTGGCTTTTATATTTTACATAACACAAAGAAGCATGATAAGGAGAAATTCAATAGAGAATATAAAAGGCAGTAGGATTTGCTGAAAACTATGCACAGCTGAAGATAATTGCCTGAGTAAAGCAACTCATCTTTCCATAAAGAGCTCACATATAAAAGTGGAATGCACATGAATAGGAAACACATGTTAATATTCGAGGGTTTGTACTGCTTAGGTGTGTCTGACCCCCAGGTGACAGCTAAGAACACCAGGGAATGAAATGTGGGAATGAAAAATTACCTTTATCTGGACATGATTTTTTTCACGAAAATCACAGATTTTAAATTTAAAAAAAACAATTAGTAGATATTTTCTGTAGTGAGAAACTCAATTTCAGTAAGACTTAAACACATATTTCAAAATTTAAAAAAAAACAAAAATAAATAAGCAACAAGCCTTGAACTAAGAAAAAAACACTATTTTTTAAAATCTTAAGTGTTGTAACAGCTAATGACCATCACAGCTTTCTTCATTATGACAGTCTAGTGTTGTTTTGTGCTGTTTAACTTTTCAAGGAAATTATTTTCCATGCAGGAATCTACAGAGAGAGACTCTGTAGAGAAATTAATTGGAGCATTCATGAAGTATTATCAATGGAGCAGACAGGAGTATTTTTGACTTGCAGTTAAATTTAATTTATTGATCAGAAAAAATATTTTGAAATATATTAATTTCATCACTTTTACATAAATTGCACGAGGTGGGTATGTTGTGAAAAAATTGAGACTATATTGATATTGAAATAAAATATATTTGAAGTAATTACTTATAATAAACTTTACTAAATGTAAATCAGATGTCAGTTGACTGGGCTAAATAACCTGGATCACTGCATACTATATCAGGAACAAAGAATTGTGAAGGGAAAAGGCAAGAAATTAATCCACCTGTGGTTCCCACTTCCACCTCTGCAAATACCTGTTCAGTCTAGTGAAAAGACAAGGGAAAAAGGCTTCAAACTGAATGAGGGCAGGGTTAGTTGGGATATTAAGGAGAAATTGTTCCCTGTGAGGGTGGGGAGGCCCTGGCACAGGGTGCCCAGAGAAGCTGTGGCTGCCCCTGGATCCCTGGAAGTGTCCAAGGCCAGGCTGGACAGGGTTTGGAGCAACCTGGGCTAGTGGAAGGTGTCCCTGCCCACGGCAGGGGTGGAACTGGATGAACTTTAAGGTTCCTTCCAGCCCAAACCATTCCATGATCTCCCAATTACACAGGAATGAGAGTCAACACCGCTTTGATATCAGCTTGCTTTAGATGGGTTTAGCCATTGTAAAGTTATCTTATCTCACTGCATTTATTTGCTGTGAGCCTCTCTCAAGCAAAGCCAAGGGCACAGTAGGAGGTAGAGGGTCTGCTTTGCTCAGCCTCTGTATGATTTTTCAGTACGTAAAACCTCCTGTTCTGAAGGTGTCAGAACATCTCAGTCCTCCATAATGTGAAATCCTTCACACTGGAAACTTAACCAAAGTGGATATGCAGATGAAAGTTCACTGAAGCTTTTGCCCAAACTCTTTGGGGAAAGTTCTGATTATGCTGTGGCTTGTTTTTTGTTTAATGTATCATGTTTACCCCTCCATCTGTGTAGAGGAATATGGTCACTGGCTTGCAAACAGGAAGAGAATATAATAGGACTAACGCCCTAAGAATGCAACAGAATAAATCTCTGTGTGTTTTTTCCCATTTCTCTCATGGCTGTATAATAATTTAGAAGCACTGAAACTAATTGCCTGTCTTCTTTCCTGTGAAAACATGTTATGTTTGGGTCTTCACTCACAGCAGGATACTTCCCTGTCAGTCTCTGTCACTGCAGTTCTGAAAAAAAGCTCTCTTGCATTGGCTAAATTAATTTAAGATTGTTTCTCTTCGTAAAAAAATGTTTAATTTCCTAATTATCCTACCCCGATGTGTCAAAATGATAATGTCACTACATATCAGTGAAAAGGTCAGAGGAAAAAAAATAATTGCAGCTGGTATTATATTTGATACTGGGAGAAGACTGTAAGTGGTTTAAATCACATGGAAACCAAGGTGTGGGGTTTTTTTAGACGAAGGGATGTCCACACTTTGTTTTTTTCATTGTACAATAATCTGTGTCCTGTTGTCTGTCTTTTCCTTTTACTGATGACAGCAGGAACTTATTGAGAAAAAAAATAAGTGGCCTCTTTCAAAGTGTAGTAAGGCTCTTGAAAATGTACTCTAAAACCCTCAAGTGTGATGGTTTTTTTTTAGAAAAGAAACATTTCAGAATTCTAGAGCATAGCTACAATTTCCATTAGCATATTCTCTAGAGTAGTTAGGGTGAGAGAGAATCAGAGAATCAGTCTTATTCCATTCATTTGGACTTCCCTGTAAATATAACATATATATATGTATGTGCATCTGTATGGAGAGAGAGGACTGAGTTTGTGTGTGCATCAATACATTTTAAGTCAAAATTTGGGTTACTTCAGTATCTGACATATCTTGACAACTCACTGATATTCTACTTTGCTTCTCTACAGCTTTGAAATCTTTCTTGTTTATGAATTCCATGCACAGTGCCTTGCTGGAAGCTTAGTTAAGTTTGGAATAGCTTTTACTTCTAAGAATGGAATAGCTTATACAAGAGTAAGGCAAAGCAGATTGTGTTATTTATTGTCACTACTTATTGTTGTTTCAGCCCATTAAAGAAATATTCCCCTAGTCCCATAGGGCATATGAATTCTGTTGGAAACATATTTTATTTTAAAATAAAAGAATATATATTGGACTTCTAATGTGGATTCATGCTAACAAGAAAAGTGAGATTGGTAAATAGAAATTGTGCAGCTCAGGCCTCTGTTTTACAGATACACTACACATTGAAAATAAATATATGAAAAACAGAGGTGTTGTTCTCCTCTTGTCACATAGAAATAAGAACTATATACTCAATTTATACAGGGTGTCTCTTAAATTATTAGCACAATTTGTATGTGAGCTCTGAGATCTTTATCAATTCAGCAACAGTTAATCCATCTGCACTTTCAAGAGTGTGGGCAAAGAAAGCACAGTCCAGGCAATTTCAATTTCATACAAGTGTGAGGCAAAAGCTAAAATTAAATCAGGGAGAGAAAAAAAGGCCTGGAGTCACATTGAAATCTGCTGTGTCTCACCTGACTAATAGCATAGCAAAGAGTCATTCCCAGGCCATGTTATCATCAAAGTTTTATCAACCTTACATGACTTTTTAATGCTCTTTATCAAACCTGGTCTGAATCTCAGCTGAAGAGTTGCATTTACTGTAATTTCAGCTTGTTGAGAATTTCCACATTTCAACAGAGAAGATAAAAAATAGCTCTAACTTTCTTTCACCACCTGAAAAAAGAAAACAATGAGTTCTGAATGCAATTTGCAGTCTAGACTTGGTTTAAATTCTTGGGGCACCAACTGAACACATATAAGTAAGAGATATCACCCATTTTTTAGTCAATAATCCACTTTTTTAGGCATTTAAACAAGAGATAGGGCAAGGAAATTCAATTTTCTTCTCTACCTGTGGAGATTCAACTGCAGATCTCTCATTACTCACGAGTATATCCCAGTTAACTTGCAGCATGTAATTATGCCTTTCTCTGAAATTATCTCACTGATAGCTTTCCACTTTCCTTCATGGTGGTTACATATTCAGAGGAATTAGGTCTCAAATCCTGGCACTATAGATTAGTTCCTAATCCCTAATTTAGGGAGTTATTTTCCCTTGTTCTCTCACACTGGCTTAATAAATGGCATTGACTGGGAAGACTGTAAGTACCCTAAAGTAAAATATGCTTCACTACATGAACACAGCACTCTCAGCATGATGAGAATATTAAACTTTGATCCCCCCTTCCCAGGTGAGAGCCTGAATGATGGGGCTCTGCAGCACGAGGTAGTGAGACAATATTACTTCATTTTCCGTGGTGGGACAAGTGCCTACAACAAGCCCTTCACTGTTTTGCTGGAGAGCTGCAAACATCCAAGCAGAAAACAACCCTCTACAATTTTATGTGAAAATAATTAACCACTGAAAGAATCTGCCTGAGGATATGGTTAATTTTCTGTCCTGTGACGTTTTGAAATAATGCTTCAATAGACATTGAAAAGAGAATATTGTGTGTATATATATATATATATATATA
>VZTN01016964.1:195116-221564 GCA_013400515.1 Erpornis zantholeuca | reverse complement strand
GATGCACTTTGATATCATTTGCAAGACCCAGAAATTTCAGCTTTAATCTTTCATTGCAGTCATATAACCAAGAAATGTATTTTTGGCTTATCCATTTGCCATAAAAGACATGTCAGAAGATTCTCCATAGTGTATTAAACATGGCAGCTTGATGCAGTTGTGCTTTTATGGGAAAAGCTATCTGCTTCCTACTTTGGAACCACAGCTCCCTTGCACTTCCACAATCTGAGTATGCATCTCATTTTCCCTCACTGTGCTGTTCCACAGAACACATTATAGCCAATTCAGTCAGATTTTAGCTGGTTTGCCAATTTAGTTGAAAACTATTGATTGTATGTGGCACCTCATAGTTACTAGTTGTGCTTCAAGACTGATTTCCTCTTTTAGCACTCCTCAGACAGAGGTGATTTGCTATAAACACATCAAGCTCAGCCATGGCTTCAATTCCTTCATCACACAACTTTGCTGCTGCAGGGCAGTAGTGAGGGGAGGGAAGCCTGAAACTGCAGAACAGGTATAATTGCCATTAGCAAACAGGAACCTCTGCCAGCACTCTGGGGAAATATTCTGCTTGCTTTGCCCTTTGTGAGAATAATGGCTGTTCCAGCTGATCCTCTTCTCCCCACCTCACGTAGCTCTGGCTCTCCAAAGGCACAATAAGAGCTCATTATGGAGGGGAAGCTTGTCACTGAGAACAAAGCCTGGACCCAGTGTCTGAAATCTGCAAGCTTAGTCATCAAACAATGATACATTTAAAGAGGTCACAAAACCACTGCAGCTTTGAAGAGCTCTCTAAGCCAGACATTCCTGTGCAAAACAGGAATCCAGGAAGCTTTACAGGGAATTCCACATAAGGCCATAACCCACTCCAGCCCAAAGAGAAGTTCAAATTATTAAGTCTCCACTCTGACTTAACTGGGAGGCTTTGGCCAATGCTAAGCCGAAAGATATGTCTAACATCAGCACCCTTCTGTGCCCCTGGCTTAGCACTGCTCACTAACACAGCCCCTGGGGAAAACAACAATCCACAAAAATCCCCCACAGAAGAGTCCAGGATGGTATTTTACACCATTACCAATCCCAAGCTCTTCTGTGCTACTAATGAGCACAGTGCAGACATAATACAAACTCTGCAGACTAAAAGATAATTGGTTAAATTTCTGCCCAGTCCTGGGAGTTGCAGCCCATTAAATATTGTCCTGCTGTTCCTGCTTTGTCATGCATCATCAGGGTAGCTCTTGCCCTTCCTTTAAACAAGGGGGGATATATCTATATATCAGCACACATGCTAAAAATCACCTTTAGACTAGTTGGCTGACCTTTCACTGTGAGCTAAGCAGAGGGAGGAAGTCACTGCAAGTCAGTAGTAGAGATCTGGGAGTGCTTTTCCCTCCAAAGGCTCAGTAAAATTCTTGACTGTTAGAAAAAAGCTCATGAATGTTTACCATAGATAAATATATAGACCATCCCAGTTAAATATAGAACATTTTTTGCCAACTAAACTGTACAAATATGAGCTCCAGCTACTCCTTCTGTATTCACTTACATTTTTTTCCTACAGTTTTGTTTCAGTTGCTTCTTACTAGACTATTATGAAATGCTGTCCCATCCTTATGCAGCACTGAGGGCTGTTTAGAGCACACTAAGGTGTCATAGTTAATTTGTGACAAACTTGGGAGCTGAGGTCTGAAAAAGGAACACCAGCACAAGGAATGGTTTAAGAGTTTTTAATATTAGCAACTAAGCAGATTGTTGAGCTTAAGGAGAGTGAGAAAATGTAGGTGAAACAGGAGAAAAGAGGGTTTACATATTAACAACCATTAACATAAGTACAAGGAACACATCCCAACAACAGATTTTCAAGTAGGATAGTGTTGTAATTTACCTTTCAAAGAGAAAGGATGAAAACTGTATTTGTAGTTTTTAGTTAGGCAGAGGAATGGGAAACAGAAGCTTTAGGCAAATGGTGCTCACATCCATCTTTATCCAACCCAGCTGAACAAGGGAAATCAGCCACCTTGTTCAGAGTAAAAGATTAATTTTAATCCAATATGCAAAACCAAGTCAGACATGCACATTATGTCCACCCTAACACACAAGGAGTGTTTTCAGAAATACCAATAACTCTGTGTGCTCCTCCTACAAATCTGGGTTTGTTGGGAATGGGTCCAGTGCACATGATGAGTTCCACACCCAGCAGGAAGACGCAATTGATTCTGCTAGAGAGAAATCAGTGAGGTGCCTAAGCTGGAATATAAGATCTCCAAGGCATCCTTCTTTCTACCAGAATGCAAGTGGGCTTTCTGGAAGTTTTTTTTAAACATTCCAGAGTCAGATGTACCCTTAGGTGCAAGCTGCCCTCTATTAGCCAGTCATGAAGGTACTTAATAGTCAGCAGAGGGCTGTTAAGCTCAAACAAATCCAATCCAAGAGTAGGATAACTGTGCTGAAAACAAAGATGAGCCCAGTGAAGAACAACTCACCAAATCTTCTGAGTATGACTTTCCACAAGATGATGTAATACTTTGTAATTCTGTAATCAGGAGTTTTAAGCTGCTCCATAAACCAAGTTTTGCCCCAGTCCCACAAAAGAGCTCAGCATTGAATGGAAATCCTACAGCCAGGTCTCAGCACAGTAACCACTAACTCCCACGTGGAAATCTGACTGGCTCAGGGCTCTTCAGAGGCAGCACCCAGATTCTGAGAATGTGCTAAGTAGAAACCTTTCCTGAACCTGACAGAGGGAAGAAAACCTAATCTGTGTAGCCAGAAAGACCATCTGAGATATCCAAACAGAGGCAGGGTTTTAATTAACCCGCTGTCAGCAGGAAGTTCAACATACTGTCTTGCACTTAGACAGCAAAGACCTGCACTATCTTGACTCAGAATAAGCAGACAAAATGACATCAGACTCATGGGTCTAATGCCTCCTGGAATGACTGCAGGTTATAATCATTTTTGTCCCTGTGCCATTCATAATTGAGGACCATGATCTACCCCCAAGCATTCCCCACAGGTTTGTTCACTCAGAGTCACAACTGCTACACCTAAAAAAATAGAGCCAGACGACAATTTTTACGAATGCTGAACTTATTGTGCATGAAGAGCTGGAAAGACAGCCCATCTGAGTGAAAGCATTTAGGAGGTACTGTGAAATTGCAAATGCACAGATCTAATTTTTCAAATCACTTGGCTTGCTGTGAAGCAAGGAAAAAAGACAGAATTCAAGCACGTTGAAAAAAGCCATAAAAATAAAAATTAGTTATGTGTAGGAGATTAACTTAAAAAAATTAACAGGACCAGTAGGACAATTAACAGGTCCACTGGTCCATATAATATTTTTCATTTGTAGTTTGTATCTCTCCCAGTCAGTGAAAACTTCAATGAAGTTGTGGACAACTATTAAATCTAACAGTTAAAAAAAAAAATAATTGCCAAGGAATTAGGAAATCCCAGGATTACTTGCTGGCAAAAGAGGAAGCCCTTATCTGTTTTTGCTTGGTCCAAAAGATATGTGACTGCTTCCTGTTATATAGAACTATTTCTTAATGCACTACGAGTTAACATGAAAGGAGAAAAACATAGCCTGAAAGGTACTTGGAATGAGATGCACTTCATGGGTTTGTGAATATCTGATATCTAAATCTGAAACTGCAAAGTCTCAGCTCTTTGGATAGGGTTGTGCCTCACCCACTCTAGTCCCTAAGGAAGCAGCTGTATTTGCTTCCAGATATATCCTACATCCCTCCACAGACCAGTGGGTCTTACCTGCCTTTGGATGCACCTGCTGTCAGTCATTAATGCACACTTTTAAAATATATTTCATCTGGCACAATTGAGTATCATGCTAAATTTCAAAACTACTGCTCTAAGCAGGCTGTTCAATGCAAGCTCTGTTTTTTATTCCAGTAGATTAACTTTCCAACACACAAGGGACATTAAGACACAAAACTGAGTTAATTCTACTGTTAAGACAGCAGCAAGACATCAGTCACTTCTGAGGTTTCATGCTATGTATTTCACGGTGTCCCAAGTAACATTTGGACACATTTGTCATGTTCACATTTTACTTAGCTTAGCTAAAGTAAAACACTTAAGTAACCACAGTGAACTAATCAAACTTTCCTTTCTGCTCCTGTGAGATAAAGAAGAATCACTTTATCCCATCATATTAAGGAGGGCCCTCTCCTTGGCTGAAAGTTAATTCACTGAGAGCCTGAAGAGCCTAAAAAAGGACTAGAAAGGGTTTTATACACCAAAAAGAAAAAAAAAAAGTGAACTAAAATTCAACCAATTTATCAGTTTGACAAAACTGGTTTGGTATAGTCTTAGCTCACATACTGCACACCTCTTAAGTTAAGGCACTCCAAGAAAATAAACCCTGGAGAAGAGATGCAAGTTCTACTCATCACTGCTTCAATTTCTACTGCAAAGATCCTAAAATAATAATGTGAAGGTGAGCATTAAGTACCAAGAGGCCAGTTGTAACTAGCCATAATGAAATTAACTATAATTGCACCATTTTAAGTGATCAGCCTGTTCTCACCTCCTGTTTTTAAAACTGTGGTCTGATGGTTTCAAGGATCTAGGAAAAAATGTCACTGAAGAAAACAAGCTTCTTGTCAGATGTGACTCCATTATAAGGGTACCTGCATCCACTAGGAAAAAGGAATTAACTAAACTTTCTATGTGAAAGAAGGTTCAAGTCCACTTACTTGGGCAAATCTAACCACTGCTTAATGAGGACTACAACTACCAGAGGCAGTGGCAGCAAACACCCTGTAAGATTTGCAAATTCACGATCCAGGGAAAGATCACAGCACAATTCATTGCTGGAAGCTATTAGGGCACAGGAGGCAAGGGAAGCACAAGGCATTCTTAGGAGTCTCAGACACATTGTTCCTATTTCCATTGTTTCTTTACAGTGTTTGGAAGAGGTCAGCAGAGTCTTGCCATGCAAGCCTGAACACTTTGCTTGTACATCTATTTCTCTGTGCCTCTAATGCTCTCTGTAAAAACAGGGAAGGGGAAACCCCAACCCCTTTCCATCATCAGTGCAATTGCAACACACAGAGGCATTTCAGCCAGAAACAGAGAGCCTACAGGGAATCTGGAAGCCTCACTTATTCCAGAAGGGATGGACAGGACTGAATTTGTGCCACAGCACCCACGGTTGCTTTTCTCAGACAAATCACACAAAGATTAATGGCAGCTAAATTTGCTCTCAGAGATTTTAACTGAACATTATCTACGTTCAGTGAGAAGTTAAAGCAGGGCTTAAGGTTTACATAAATCTCTCCTTCCCTGATTAAAAAGCTTCTGTTTCAACACAGTCATGTTTGCTCATGTAGAATGAGCTGAAAGAGGTTCAGCTTCACCTTTGTTTGTGTGAGCACACGCAGCAGAGACCATGGTGAACAGGAAATCTGCTGTCCACTGCTGGCATTTGGAGCCTGGGCTGTGCAAACCCACCAGAGCTGAAACCCTGTCACAACCTCACAGCAAAGCTGTTGGCTGTGATCTGCTTTCAAACACCAGACAAACACATGGTAAGTGTGACACGACCAGTTCCTTGGATTCAAGTGGCCTGAAAATCTCTGAAGCTTGCAGCTTTTTCAGGTGCACTGGTCCTTGTTG
Source organism: Erpornis zantholeuca (assembly GCA_013400515.1). Classification (NCBI taxonomy): domain Eukaryota; kingdom Metazoa; phylum Chordata; class Aves; order Passeriformes; family Timaliidae; genus Erpornis; species Erpornis zantholeuca. Next base: position 215,927 of record VZTN01016964.1, on the reverse strand, counting down.
CTCAAGAACAAAGTGAAGATGAACAATTGATCCCTTTTTCACTCTTTTATGCTGAAGTCTTTAGAGCTTGTTGCTTTGTTTTGGCTTTTTTTGGTTGTTTTTTAAACTCTAATATATTCAAGAGTAGGACTTTATGAAAACCCTATGCTTTCCCACAAAGCACCTTAATTCTGTACGCTTCCAAGAGTGTGTGAATATTGAAAGCTGAAGTGATTAAGCTGAACTTGTTTATGCTTCTTCATGTGGCTGCCAAGGAAACTTGTATCATGCTAGACTTCATCCTGTTACGTTACTATATACACACACCTATTGACAACTTGAACTGGACTCAAATTCATACACACAGGCCCTGGCACCACAACAATACAACACCTAAAATTACATTTAGTGTCAGAAATACTAACAGCCTGCACAGTTATTCATAGACTAAAAGATTCTTTAGCACCTCCTATACACAAATGTTAAAATCTTCAGGAGAATTAACTGAATAGAAGAGCCAACTGAAATATTACTTAGATTTTTTTTTTTAATTAGAAGGTGTACGAAGGATTAGTGCTTTGATCCAGAAAGGCAAAAATGAAAATTCCCAAATCTCAGCCTGTGTCTATGTCATTTGTGAAAACAGAAGAGACTGCAGCAAAATGCCTTCTGCTAGCAAGTAGTGTAGTAAAAGTAAAAAGACAAAAAACAGCTGTAGCAGTTCAAAACTCATCTAGCTCAGCATCTTAAAGCTGACAGCAGCTCTAACAAGATGCCAACAGGAAAGCGTAAGATTAGGGTGAGCATATGTTGTTACTTTCCTAGTACAGTCTCCAGTACTCCAGCTATCTATGACTCAGGCATCCTCAGAAAAGCTTAGGACAAAGCCAAATGGAAAGGAAACACCTACCTGAAAAAGGAGGATATAAGCACAGCAGAACACACATTTAACACCCACCCCCTCACTTCATAAAAATCACTAGCTCTGCTTCATATTCACTTAACATCCACTCTGGATGTTGTAGCTGTGGTTAATGCCAGCAACACTCCACGTGTACTCACACTGCATCCCGGGAGGCGCCGTGCAGGAGCAGCAGCTCCACGATGGCCACGTGCCCATTCCTGGCAGCGTCGTGGAGCGGGGAGTCGTTCTGGTAGCCCGTGGTGTTCACCAGCGCCCGGTGCCGCAGCAGCAGCTCCACCACCTCCCTGTGCCCGTGGTTACATGCCTCGTGCTGGGGGGGGAAAGCCACGGGGGAAACTCAGGGGAAGCAGAATTCACAGAAGGACTCCCAGCACGGCAGTTCATTCACTTTCAAGCACTCCGCAGATGGCCAGGGAAGATGATGCAAGGATTCTGCATTACATTCCTGACAGGAATTAACCTGGGAAGTCAGCACTAACAAAAAGCCCTGAGAAGAACTGAACAAAGGCCAACTGTGTGCAAATTAGACTACAGGGAACAAAACCCTCCAGATTACAGGCTATCAGGAGTATTCTGCAGGAGAGGAAGAAGTCATGGTTGAAAAGAACCTTTTGTTTATTTTCTGTAATTCAAGCGAGCAACTTTTTCACTCCACTACTTGATATATTTCCAAACCACTGAGGACATTAGGAACCCATTAAATACAAACGTTGTTTGGAATTGATCATTTTCAAGTTATCCTAGCTGTATTTTCTGCATTTGCAGAGTCACAGGCTGATTGATTTTGTGGCCTGCCCTACACCCCAGCAAAGGAGAATTACACCTGGGCGGGTTAGTGCCTGCTAAAGAGCTCTTTTAACCTTATTTATGATCACTTCTTCACTTTGCATAATTCTCTGTCACCTAAATGTGTGTGATGGGAACTAAAATACAGGAGAGGAAAGGAGGGATGAAGTGAAATCTGATGAGAAGACAGATGAGAGAAAGAAGCCTTCAACACTCACCAGAGGTGTCCAGCCAGCATTATCTTTGACATTGGGATCTGCCCCGTTTTTCAGCAGCTGCTCCACAGCTGCTAAGTCACCCTACATAGGAAAAAGGCATAGTTATGAGAAAACAATGAAGAAAATACACAAATACAACACAAATTTGAGGGATGCCCAATTATAAATTTAGCTGCAATAAAAATGAAATGATATAAGCCTTCCAGCATAACAAAAGCTCAGCTGTTCTGGAGACCACAGTTATCATTGCTGTTCATTTAGAACCAACCACACATTTTACACAATTACATATTTCTAGACAAAAACAATGCATGTAACAGAGCTAATTCAAAATAAATGGAAAAGTTTGTGCTAACTGCAATCTGTCCACTACAGTCAACTGCAAGGATTAAAGTCAGGAACGTTTATTGAGAATTTCCTCATCTTCCAGACTGGATTTTTTTCAAGCTAATCTAAATAACTAGCTGAAAACATAGGTAAAATAAATTAATAAGCCTGACAAGCTTCTAGAAATTGGTTTTCCACAAAAGGAAAAGAGTTTTATTTAACACTGCAATTACTACTTTATGTTGAATCTCACTGACAATTTCTCTGACAGTTATTTACCAAAAGAGTTTTAATTTGCTTTTTGGAAAAATGCTATATTCAGTTTTTACTGTAAGCAAGGAGGTGTGGAAAGGGTGGGAACTGATGCAGAGGCTACAGAAAAGAGGCTGAATAGAGATGAGGCAAAGGAAGCAAAAGGGCAGAATTTGTGATTCAGAGGTTTTGACACCCTGAAAAGCAAAGTTGGTAATAAGATTGGAGCATATCCAGATGCAGCTATAAATAGGTAAGGAGAAGGTGCCTGTGAAAGCTGAGGCAAGGAAATCTCTGCAGTGCAGGCCTCAATTCTTATTATTTTAGGCAAAATAAAGTGTTTCAAGAAAACTGCTGATACTTTGCCTAGACCAGGCATTGGTGATCCCAGATGAAGAGACCAATATATAAACTGGTATGCAACTATTGCCAAGGCCAAATATACAATATAAAAAAAGATCTGAGGGAGAGAAATTTAATCCATGATATACATCAAGTTCAATACCTTTAAAGAGTGGAAAGTCAAGGAATATCTAGGTGCTACTCACACTATGCCTTACAAAAGGTGAGAGAAAATTAAATTAAGCTTCAAATACAATAAAAACAAACTTAATCCCATTCTGTTACCAAGAAACACTTTGAAAAAACAAAATAGCTTTAATCTTTACTCTTTAAGTTAGAAAATATATTAACACAGACTGCTCTGCAAAAATAAATCCAGCAAGCAACAACTGTAAACTCAAAATTCACAGAAATAATGCTGAGACTCCCTGGCTTTACAACCATCAAGCAAATTAACACATCAGAGATAAATTTCATGCATTATATTCACAGCCTGGATGTCCCAGCAAAATGTTACCTTTCAAAGCAATTAAAGGATTCTAGCAGCAGCATATTCTTTATGGTTGCAAGGTAACAGACATACATCAAACCTGAGGAGTTATTCAGAGGCAGCCAAGACAGTGCTCAGCATTAAGATCCTTCCTGACTGAGAGAACACACAATTATCTATAATGAGCGAAAGCTGAGCTTATCATTTAAAGTTCAGTTTGCAAACATGTACTGCAAGGGTTTGACATTTCAGGAGTACTGCTTTAAAGCAGGAAGCACAGCTAATAATTTGTGTGGGCATCAGATACTATCACAGCTTTTCAGATCAGTTATGTGAGCGTTGATTTGTAAAACATCACCGTGCCTTTATCAAAGGAAACGTTGTTGGTGTGGACTCCAGGCCTGACAACATCCACTGACTTAAATTCAGGCCCACGTCCAAATGAGAAAATTGGCGTTTTGCTGCTTACAGAACATAAATATTGTCATCATGTCATCTGTAAATGCAACCTGCTCCCTACAACCAGCACTGAGCACTGAGAGTGACAGCAAGGAGGGAAAGCTGTCATGAGCTGTGCAGTGACTGGATGGGTGCTGCCAATCAGGATTACAAGAGAGATGTCACCAAAGCAGAGCCAGGAGAATGTGCCTTTTGCGTTCTCAGAGGCTCTTCAGTCACCATAGCAGAAGACTAAATTTCAAGAAGCAGACCATTAACAGACATGTTATCAAGTGCCTCCTGCAAGCAGGTCCACAATCACAGAACCATTTTGCTTGGAAAAGATCTATAAGATTATCATCCATGGGTGCCTCTGAGTTTGACTGGATCTTTCAGAGGCTGATAACAGGTTTAGATGACAAGTCAAGCCAAATAACTGTGATCCAAGGGTAAAAAAAAAAGTGGTGTTTTTTTTAACATTTGCCACTTCTATCAAAGTTGATGGAATTGATGACATTTATAAACTAATAAATGCTTTGCTAAACTCTAAACAAGAAAGACTAAGCACCATGTAGGTGCAAATCCCAGACACAAATATGCCAATTCCAGGTCTTTCCTACACAAGAGAGCAGAAGAAACTACACCTACTAGCATGGAATAACTAATTCCAACATGCTGCATAAAGATGTGCTTTGACTAATGCTGAAATTAATTTTGTACATTTAGTTCCTTGCATTTACTTGATGCAGCAGGAAAATCACCAGTCTCCACTAAGAAGCCATAACCAGGTGACACGAGGAGAGAACCCTCTTAGCAGTCTGCAGCAACAGAGGGGAAACGTTAAGTGGAAACACTTCTTGTTCAGAAAGGGAGAACAAGGCAAACACCAGCTAGGAAAATGCTCCCACCGTTAAGAATTCACAGGCGTTTGTTTTGAAATCTAATTATCAATGAAGGATTACATCCAGCTCTTGAAGAGGCAGGAGCTACTGCAGAATGCAGAATTATCCATTCGGAACAAACAAAGCTCAGGATATTTTATGCTCATAACAAAGCTCAGCGGTAGTGACAAGACAGTAAAGCCACGGGTTTGCCCTTCCTCGGCAGCGCAGCTCTCGGGAGCTCGGGAAACCAAAGCAGGAAAGGCGCTGGGGCCATCTGTTGGCAGACCTGGAGCCGGCAGTAGCTCAGACAGGGAAGAGCATTTACTCGGCTTTACAAGTGCTTCCTCCTCGCAAGGAGAATTTAGTTCCAGCAGCCGCGGCTGGCATAAATCCAGAAAACCATGGCTTACACAAGGTTGTTTTTTTTTCCTTTTCCCTCAAGTCCTGGTTTTAATACATATGGTTAGGAACTGCAAGTGTCCTTTCAGTCCTATTTTACAGAACTTTTTTTCCATTTTGCCCTTTACCATTTCCATTAATCAAGGCATTTTTCACCAAAAAGTCAAACTATTAAATAAATGAAAACACATTCTACCAGAAAACATATTCTACCAGTTAAGGAGAGAGATCCAAAGAATTAGGACAGTATATGAAGATGAAACTAAAAACCTGCACCCCCTTCAGCCAAATACTTCCTCCTTTATTTACAAATTTAATCAAGCAACATAAATCTTTAGTTCAAACAAATGAACCAAAAAAAACCCCTTTCAAACACAATGACATTTGCTTATTTAAGCTGGGGGAACTAGATTTAAAATTGATAAATGGTCAAGGAGGACAAATATGAATTGAAGTGCTTAGAGGAGTTGTGAACTCTTTCCACGAACTTGCAAGTTTCTCTCCTCAAAATCCTCCAAATTAATTCCCTACACAGCAGACCATTCCCTAATAAGAAAAATACAGGAAGTTATGCTTAACCTTCAATAAAGGGAAAACATGCAAGAAGTTACCCTGCCTCAGAAACAAGACCAGTAACAACCAAGCATTATCAGAAAAGAAACGGTAATTTGTTTCCAAGCTTCCAAATCAGCACTTGGGAAGATGGATTGCTTTGACTCATGGCCAGTTTCCATTTTCTCAAGTCCTGCATTTGAAACCATTGCACTGTTTCCTATTTGTCTTGACCTCATTTCTCCAGGAGGGGAGATGTTCTTCTGCTCCAAGGCTCTCAGCCATGACACACACAGATCTAGTACCCAAAGCAAGGAAGTGCACAGCTGACTAGGTCAAACACCTGAAAACAAGATGTAAAAGTCATGCTGATGTTGGCCATCGCATGCTCACAAAACCACATCTTCTCTGTTCTCCTTCCTCATGTGTTGTTACCTGATAATAAAGCAATAACAGGAGCACTCTCACAGGCTCAGAAGGAATTATCTCACAATTATTTTACTGTGGTAATTATAGTGACCCTATATAGTCACTATAACTAACAGGACTCTGCTGTGCAGAGTTCAGCACAGCAGGTTAGCCATTCTTTGAGCCCTCCTGAGAGGGACAGCAAGGAAGGAAAGCCATCGTGAGCTGTCAAAACTAAAGGGTCCCTGGAACAGGAAGGAGGTAACCAAAACTGGTCCCAAATACACCAGGTATCTCTTCAAACTAAGTAGATGCTCTGCATAGAGGCAAATTCTTCTTTCCTCAGAGCAGGGACAACTCCCTATTTCCTTCTAACTTGAAGCATAACAAGCCTTCTCCCAACTATTTCCCATCCACTCCTCATAACAGTGCAGCTGCTGCCAAGATCCTCTGTTACCCTCCTGTGCTGCAGTTCACTGTCCCTCTCCCTGGAATCCCTAGTGGCACAATCCCACTGTGCTCTGCCCCATCACCTCCCTTGGCAAAGCAGGAGAAGCACAGGCACTGCCCAGACCTGAAATGCAGTGCCAAGGAACTGGGGGGGTTCTTCTCTCCACAGCAGATTTAGGGCTCCAGACAAACTCGTTAAGTGGTGCTGTGCTGTGATTTAATTGCCATGGAAGAGCTGGTCCTGTGAACAATTTGTTCTCTTACTGTAAAAAAACTCCCATGTGGAAGGGCTGTTGATTGGGCAATTTCCCACTAGTTTAGAATATTCAGAGTTGAATAGGTCACATTTTGTATTTTAACTAATTGCGATTTTACCTTTAATGACTATGAAGATAAACGTGACTGCCGTTTGCTGCAAGAGTCACATTTATTTTCACTTATTAGTTTAACTCAGCATTAGCTTCATCCACACTAGAACCTTTACTGAGAACCATTTTGATTTCAGTAAAATAATAACCTGTGGTAGTAGTAGTAAATGGGGACAATCCCTCAGAATCATTAGAAACAGCACAACACTCTCCATGCCTGGTAACGGTGTTTAGGATCTATTTTAAATAAGAAAAAAGGGAGAATCCAATTAGCTTTAATTAAATTCCAGGTATTAGACCCTAACAGCTAACAAAAATAATACAGATTTATTTTCATAATTAATGAAGTCCCAGAGAATTAGACTTCATTTTACTTTGGGGGAGAGTGGCAGCTACAAATCTGTTTCCCTTTACATACATGGAAAAACATTACTGGCTATGAAAATAACAAGAAAAAAATTGCCCATAAAACAAAACTGGAAGAGAAATGCTCTTTCAGAAACAGAAAAAACAAATACAGAACTAATTTACCAAAAACCCAAACCAACAAATCTAAACCCCACATTGAGAATATACAAAGAGCATAAAGCCTGGTATTTTCGAGACCAGTTTGAGAAAATACTTTTATCAGCTCCATACAGGGTTCCTGCAAATTAAAAGATCATAACCAAGAGATCACTTTTCTCGTGTTATTTTAGTTCCATTTCAAAGCAAACTTTGGGATCACCCTGAAGCCCTACCTAGCTACACAAGTCTTTGCTAATGAGCACCTCAATGAATATGGAGCTGCTGGATAAAAACCATAGCAGAACTAATGAGGAACAGAAGCCATTTCCCACTTTAGCTCAATAATTATAAACATCAGAAGACAACACCAAAAGGAATTCACACACAAGACTGAGAAAGCCCAACCCACTGCCCACACTCCAGCTGGAAGTCAGCTTTTTTTTGGTTGTACCAACGCCTGTAAGGAGTGCCAGCAACAGCACTGAACTTTGATAATCAAAACATGTTTATCCTTTTTGTCTACAGCATGAACTGTTTAATTTTTCCTCATATATCTTCAAAATGCTTTGCAATGAAAAACCACCTTATTGGCATATCACCAATATGCCAATACTCCAAGTCTCAACAAGCTGCAGGGATGCTGTTTTCTGAGATGAAGTATCTGCCTTCCAAAGAAGCATCAGGCACATTGCTGGAAACCATACCTGTGTGAAAACTTGTCAAGGCAGATCCATTTCTTTCAGAAGCAGTCAGTCATGACTGTATTCATTACAAATCCCCAGAACATCATGGAAGGGTAACTTATAAACAGTGTTTTAATAAAGAAGAATATGCAGGACTTATGACAAGAGGCAACAGGAGACCCCTCCTTCAAAGCTCTTGAGCCCTGAGAGGACAACGTTTCATTTTCTCCCCCCTAATTCCCTATTAATGACATCAAATACCAGATTTGAACTCAACTCAGCTCAGCTGACACTTCCATTTAAAAAGGTCTCCTGCAGCAGGAGTGGCTTATTAGAATGCCTTTGAAAGAGGACACAGTTATTTATCAAGAACAGCCTCTGTCTCACCAGACAGAAAGAAGTGCTGTATAAATGTCAGGTGCTTATAGAGGAATCAATTCTTCCAGTATATGCAGTTTATTAACCACACAGCATTTGTATTTTATGATTTAGCACAAAGTACCTTTAAATTGCCAGACTAAAAACTCTTTGAAATGACCTCTTAGAAGGGAGCTGTCACGAGTGCATCTCGTGATGAGTGTGACATGTTTCACCCAGCTTTTACAAAGTAATTAGCAAGGCCAGCCCCTGCAAAGAGCAAAGCCATGAAGTTCTACCACACCAGGAACTGGTTAAGATAATAACATAACAAGTGCTAGGTGTCACTCCAAGAAGAACACTGACCTTACATAAAACTGACAACATCCCAACTCTGTCCCTTTCCTTCAGAGCATGGGGCTCAGCATGGGAATCACAGGGTGCAGCACTTCATTCCCCTTGAGCCAACATTTGCATCAGGTGGTGGATCTCAAAGCTTACATAATCATTAACTAATGTTTCACAGAGTTATCATTATTTAGATAACTCAGATCTTGTCCTGGCTGAGTTACCAGCTCAGACTGAACCGATCAAGATCACTCAGTGAGATCTGAAATACCTCCTAAACTCCTTCAGACAAATAAGAGACAGCTTTCAGGCACACAAGGCCAAAACAGTTAAATGCTTATCACTTCCTAGAACTCACAGGTATAACTGACTCTGTAATGCATTGAGTTTCCAAGTATAATCGTCTTTGATCCTTCCAACAGTCATTTCTTTATGAAAACAGAGAATCAGACTGGAAAATTGCCAATAAACCTAGAAGGAAAAGATCACAAAATGAGATTTCCCTCGCCAAAATAAGATGTTCTGAAGTAACTGGTTTCCAGAATATTTTTAAAACAACACTGTCTTTGTAAATCTGCGTTTAAAAACTAGAAGAGGATGGTCCTACCTTAATGGAAGCAACATGGAGCAAAGTCTCTCCCTTGTAATTCCTTCTGGCAATTGCATTGCCACCAGGGGACTTCAACACAAGAGGACTGAGTGGTGTTGCTACTTGGCTGCAAGTCTTAGAAGTGGATGGGGTAGAGGGAGATTCTGAAAGTGAAGGACTCTTTATCACTTGAAGGGTTGCAGATCTTCTTGTCTTCATTCCAGTGTCAGTGAGATCAGATGCAGAGGAAGAAATCTGAACTGATGTCTGGTGTTCAGTCGCTGGGGAGATGGGGGAGCCCTGCAGTGACTCCTCTAAGCCATTGGCCTGCCTGCCCAACTTCCCAGGAATGCCCCTCTCACTTCTTGCTCTTTTAGACTGAGGAGCACCCTGAAGTCTGGATTGTTCCCTTCCACGTTTCAAAGGTGTAACTTCATTTTGTATTGACAGCAACGTCTCTGCACCACAATTTTTTTCCTTGCGATCTCGTGCAGAGCACGCAGCCTCACCTTTATCTTTCTTCTCTGGGGATTCTGCCTGTGGTAGAACTTCCACAGCTTCTGTATTTTTGCTGGAATCAGCTTCCTTTACAGACTCCTGCTGAGGTCTTTCTTCAGGACTCTCTGGTTCTGGAGTGCACACCACTAATGGCTGATTGCAGATGGTCACACACTTTTCCTTGGGAATCTTCTCCTTGACTCCTTTCTGCTCAGGTTTCTCTAAGCTCCACTCTTTGTTAATGTCTGCTAGTTGTTTCTTCTTCACCTTCTTCATCTGTCTTTGGGTTGGTCTTTTCGTCGGCTTGGAAGGCTTTTCATGAGGAGGGGAAGGAAGGAAGTCATAAACTGAAGATGTGTCTTGACCAAGGTCACTGCTTTTAGTCTCAGCCTGACTCCTCTTCACAATGCATCGAATCTTCCTGCTTTTTGGGCTGAACCACATTTTTACCTGTTCCTTCTTGGTCTTTTTTCCCAAGTCTGAGTCAGTTGGTGTGGATGTATCTTCTGCTGAATCTAAGTGCATCAGAGAAGAGTAAAAATAATTATGGAGTACTCTTCAGAACATCACAAAGCAAAAAAAAAAATCGTAACATCATCTGCAGTAACTGATGAAGTGTTACTAAATACAATCTATGAGTGCCTCCATTCCTTATGGGAAGACACATGCAGTGACTTTAAAAGCCCTGGCAAGGTCACAGTGCCACCCTGGAGCTCAGAGATCCCAGTGCAGCTACAGCTCTCCACCAGGCAAGTGAGCATCCTGGCAGAGAAATCCCTTCAGCAGTCTGGGTTCACAACACAGCACGTGCACAGAAAGAGTTCTGGCCAGGTCACAAAAGGACAGAAGTTGGTTCTCTCACTGAGTTTTCCTTAGAAATAGGTTCAATAAAGAGGCATGTGCATACACAAAAGAGCACAGAAACAATCTTCTAAAGAGATACTACAGTTCATCTGAAGATGAAAAGGAAGAATAGCTGTAAGCAAGCAAAAATAATATCCTTATAAAAATGCTGAACATTGCTGAGAAATTTTGACTGATTCCACAGATAGAGCAGATGAATCAGAGGAATATATATAAAATCTGTAAGCAATTGTGTCCTGTCATTTGATCCTTTACCCCTGGGTAGTAAATAATTTCAAAGAAGCTAAGCATTTTGATGATCTCAAACATTTCTTTAAAAATATGCAGTGAAGCAATTTTATAAATCACATCGTACAGCACATTACAAATCAATGACCAAGATGACAGAGGAATATTCTGTACTCCCAGCACATGAAATAACAGTTCAGAACAAGGACTAGAAATACTGTCCTCAATGGCTTAAGAATAAATTAAGGAGTATAAAGTGACTTTAAAGTTAGACACTAATTTAATTTGACAGTTTTTTTGACTCAAAAGAACTATACCAGATTTTTTACCAATTCCTTCTCAGGAACTCAAGTTATTTCAGGTTATTTGGACAAGTCCTCCAAAGTAAATGCACACAACTCATTCTTTCTGTTCCCTCAAACCTCAGGGACTATGACTCACTAAAATCTTAGTGATCTAGAGCAATCAAGCACAAAACCAAAATGAATTTTGGTGTTTTGGTCTTTTTTTGGTTTTTTGGGTTTTTTTGAAGAAGCACTAAGACCAAGATTAGAATGGAACGGAGGGTTTTAAGCATTCTTGAAATAAACTACACAAAGTCTCAATTATTAAAAGTGACAGACACTCACTGCAACAATCTATCACTTTCACTTCAGTGCATTAACTTTGTATGGATAATTTATTTTCTCCATACCTTCTCTTTTATTTTTGGTGTTAGCAATTACAGAGCATTTTTCACAGCAAGCTGGGACAAACTCATAGCAGTGAACACACTACTTCCAATCCCTTAGTCACAAAAAAAAGGATTTGAAACTCCACTTTAAAGAGAGCTGTGTAGCCAGTAATTCAACACTAAAACAGACATTCACAGTTTTCTTTTAAAGCTATATTGCAAAGTTAAATGTTTCCTTAATCTTGCTTTCAATTACCCTACTTACCCCTCAAATTAAATCATGTTACATATTAGATTTAGCTAGAGGAATATGTACTCCATTAGACAAAACATGTCGTTAAGAATACAGCTTGAGACTACTTAATCAATCATTTAGGTATCTAAAGATAATCATCAAGTACAGAACTGCAGCTATTTGGTTTTCCTCTAAGGCTGGGCTTGGTGAAACAAGAAAAAAAGCACTGAAATTAAGACTGAAATCTCAGAACCAGCTAGGCTTGAGATCACATCCAATCTCATTCTGACAATAACATCTAAAAAAAGGAAGAGCTTGATTGCAAACAGATGCAAAATATAAAACACAAGCTACTATTTACTTGCCTTGCCTCAGTGTTTACACAAACTAGCAGATTTCCTTGTAAAATATTTACCTTGCTAAAACTATCAGTCATCCCCAAGTAAAGGGAAAGAATAAAATTGGCTTGCAGAAGTAATTTGTGCAACCATTTTATGATGGCCAGAATTCTTTTTGATGTGTATAGCACAGCAGGACTTAAAAGTCCAAGTGACAAATTCAATCAAAGGCACTGTCCTTCAGAAGTATGATCTAAAGCAGCGTAACACAATGAAGCATTTACACTGCATGTACCACTTCTGGCAGCAGGAAAGCCTGCAAAAAATCCACACCAGGCTCCCTAAACTAATCTGTTCATTACTGGCTGCTCAGCAGGGACTTACTAGTTAAGTTATTAACACACCACTGAAAGTGTAACATGTGCCAAGTAAATACTTTCCTGGGATTCTTTTTCCTCACCTGCAACAACTTGAGGTGTAAAAGAGTATGTTCCATGTTTTAGAACAGGGAGGCACCCATGGACATGATTAAAAGATCCCCATATACTGACAAAGAGATCCACCCCACCCAGAAGCCAGCCCTGCACACCCAGGGCATCTCCACAGTCTGCTGGGAAGGAAACTGCATTTTCTGTTTTTTCTCAGACTCTGCTACCCCTTCCTCCATTTCTGAAGTGAACAAGGTAGGGAGCAAAAGTAATCTGGACAAATGGCCAATCCACCGTCCCTGAAAATCAAATCCTTTTGATTTGTGGCAGGGAGAAATAAAGAGGGGAGACCCAGTGCCAAGAAGCTGAAAGAAGTTCTTATGGTTTAATAAGTAAATGTTAATTTATATAAAGAGGTATTATCTGGTGGCTAAGTTCGTTCAGTTAAAGTACCTTCAGAGAAAATTGCTCACTATAAAATCAATCCAAATGAATTCTCTGCTGTCTCCCAAGTTTCAAGCCAGAGCTTGGATCTCAAAAGGATTGAAAAAAATTATTATGATTTTGATTTAATTATCTTTTTAATACATAAGTGTCCTCCCAAAAATTTTTAGAGATCCATTTAGACAAGGTAAATCAGTACAGCATGCCTTACAAATCCTAGATTTTAAGCATCTGCAACAGCATAAAGAGCATCCACAATAACAGTATTAGAATCAGCCTATAATAAATGCAGTAAATTTGGTCTCCATTACCTATTAAATGTAACATTCAGATACACAACTGAATTAGTAACTGAATTATTTCTAAATAAGAGTTATTTGCACATAATAAGCCCAAGTTTCTCAATGGTGACATTTAATAGAGTTAGATTTCTTAAGTGTCAAAAGGGTTGAAATAGGAGATAGTGCCTTGCAACTAGAACTCCACCTCCAAGTTCTGCTGTAGTGCAGTAGCAGGCTAGTGCAGGGGAAAAAAAAGGAGCAATTAGAAAATGTGGTTTAGCTATCATTTATCTGCATCAAAGGAATATAATGATGCACGTTGTGTGCCTTTCAAATTATTCTCTATTACGGGTTTCAGAACAAAACTTGAGAAATCTCTTTGACAAACTACTCCCTTATTAAAAATCAAAGGGAAGAGCTTTGGTACCATCTGTGCACCATTAGTGCCTTCACTGAAGAATGATTATTTTGCAAGTTAAGTATTCAACACCAAGGGGGAAAGGGAGAAATTCCAGCTATTCAAAACCTCATCTTTAGATATTATGAAAAATGTCACAGCATCCACAAAATGCAATGTAATCTGTTACAACAGGAGTTGCTTCACATTTCTCTCCAGTAAATGTGAAACAAAGTCATGATACTATAAAGGCTGATTGAAAGTTGATCTCTCTGAGTGTCCACCATCATCAGCATGAACTTAGGAAGCTTTGAACAACACCTGCAAGGTGTGGCTCTGCATGAGAAAGAGAGGAAGGCTTTCTGTTTGATGTGTTAAGAGTGAAGCAGATTGCTACAAAGAATAAGGTAAAATAGGAGATTACTCTAAAGAATAAGGTAAAATCAACTATAAATGGCTGGTGATGGTTCTGAAATTTACAGCAATCTCTTCTTTTTAAAGAACCAGAAAAGTCTGCCTAAGTATTTACAACTGCTCTTTCAAAATCATTACTGTAAGTCAACATCTCTTGTGTTTTATATATACTATGCTCATGATTCAACAAGTCCTTACTAATTACCTACCCATGAACCCCATCATCCAACAATCATCAGTTTCCAAGATGTCTTGAACTACAGCATTAGATCTGAAGAGTTTGAGCTACAGACATCCCATCTGTGGTGCCTGCCAGCCAGCTTCCCATTGCCCTTGGGAAGGTACAACACAGGGCAGGCAAAGGTCAGGCAGCTCTCCTCACCTTGCCATGGACTAAGGATATAAAACCTTTAACAAGTGAATTAATTTGGAGGCTCACCATTTCCTACCTATAGCTTGAATTTTCCACCTGTAATTTGCATTTTCTAGCCAGTTTCAGGTTTATTGTTTGTCAATTCATTTTCAGTCACCCCAGGAGTGTCACTTGCTGTGTGTCCCTCAACTTTAAAAGGGAAGTATTAGCTATTCTGTGCAGTCTTTCCTGAATTATTTGCTGCTGCTTCTTACAATGCACATGCTGTTTGGCAAAAGCTATTCTTATCCCAATGGAACACAAAGTGAGATCCCTCTCATGTCTACTGTGGAACCTCAGGGTACAGGGATTTTATATTTGAAATATTCAGTGTGAGCTCAACCCTATCATTTTCAGTCACAGCAGTTCTGTGGGATTTTTTAAAAGAAAAACACACAACTTACTGCATACAGCTCTGTCAGAGACTAAAAAAAATGAGTACCAGGATGCACTTAGAAATTTCAGTGTCAACATGGATCTCAAACAGAAGACATAAGAGAAGCCACAACTGTCTCAAAACAAGGCATACCCAGCAAATATGCAAAAGGGACATAAAACAAATATATGGAAATATTCTTTTTTCAAGTGCTTCTCTTCCTTTCCTGCACTGAAAGATTGATTTTTCGGTCTATTTCCTTTACTGGAACATAAAGTACAATTTCTGACCTTCTAACACAAAAGAGAAGAAAATATTGTTGACAGAAGTACAGTGCTGTAAGAACATGAAAGCAAGTCCTTAACAAGAGAAGAGAACCTGCGATTCTCCAAACTCAAACATATTTCACTTTGGATACGTTAAGTTCAAGGCAGGACTTAATGCATCCCAACATCTACGGGAGGTGACAGATTTGCCAGAAACAAGGGACAAAACATCCTGAAGAATTTGCCATCAAAATCTCTCAAACTACAATAACCTGTGATTTTTGACCTTTTTATTTTCAACACATAACTGGTTGTTCTTAGAGGTGTGCTCATTTACTTATGAATTCAAGCCATTCCTCACAGTGAACTATTACCAGCTTGGGAGGTTTTCCTCTTAACCTCAGTATCAAACATCCAAGAGGCCACCATTCTAATCCTTAGCACGCTGCAAAGACTACAAGTGACAGAAAGGCATCTCCCAAAGCCTTTAATATAAAACACTCTCGCAAACTTCAATTTTGTGTCTGCTTTTAAGTCAGAACAAGAGATGATAAGAAGAACCTCATTTAGTCTGCAGCCTAGCCACACCATGAAGACTTTATTTCAGAAGAAAGTCTTTTATGGGATTAAATGCATTATTCAATTTTTAGTACAGTTAAACATCAGACCAATTTTTAAGAGTTAATCCATCTCTAGGAATTCTCCAAAGCATCTAAACATCTAATGCTCCCATGTTGTATTTTAAATGCTTAATTTATAGCATCACAAATAGTTCCTCTTAGAATGATTCTCTTCCAAGTGTGCTTTTAAAAGCCTTCATCACTTAAAATCTTTCCCCCAAAATCCTATTTAAGCCATCATCCATTTTCCATGCTCCAGAAGATTTAATCACCATAAGATTTTATATCTATATAAAATGTATTCCATTTGGACACAGGCTTCAAGCCTCCTCACTTAAAATGCATTTTAGTGTCAATAAAGAGCTATTCCATAAATGAATGAAGGTGCTGATGGGATTAGACATAGAAAAAGAATATTTAATTTACACAAACATTAGGAAGCTACAATGAAGGAAGAGTTACCTATTCTGTATCTGACAACTAAATTAATGTTTTCTAAAACTGGGTATCACACAAATGCTCCTCTCTGAGCTTGCAGAAGAAACACACAATCACCTACGCTTATTTCACTACAGTTTTTCCTACTTTGACAAACAGCCTAAAATTTGATAGAGATGAATTCCCAGAGTACGCTCTCTACAATCTTCTGGCACAGTCAGCAATGACAAAACTTCACTGCAGCAGACTAGCTGATTGTTAGGGACCAGAAAATAAATGAGTTGAGACTTGCTTCCTTCCCCTTTTAGGCAAGGAACATAGATAATTTTTCCCATGTGCAAAAACCCTAAACTGAAAATTACTGGGACAGCAGGCACGACTCAGTGCACAGAAACCCAAGAGGCTGAAGATATGCACTAATTCTTCAATAGGGCCCCCCAATACAATGCAGAACATTACACACTGGGGCTCTCATAATATATGACAACCTGTGCCCCTGGATTGTGCCAATCTCTCCCACTTCCATCTAATTTTGGAAGACAGATTCTAATGAATTATGGACTGACCTCCTCATGTGGACTTCTTAGTAAAACAGATTCAAAGAACGAGCAATCCGGACAGACAGTTCTCTTCAAATCAAATTTTCCAAACATGATTTGGAACAGCCTCTCGGAATTTTAAGCAGGGCTGCACTGCTCATTCCCTGTAAAGCCTGAGAGATGAAACAGAGTGGCCTGGACTCTGCAGCCACCAGGGACCTGGGGGAGTCTCACCTGAGGTGTCGGCACCCAGCAGCTGCCGCAGCTTGCTGCAGAGCTGGATCATGTTATCCAGCTGCCGGTTGATCTGTGCATCCTGCACCCAGGCTGGCATGTGGCACACGGGGCACTCGGTGCCAACACAGTCACCCACGCAGGATCTGAAAAGCAAATGGAAAACCATTATCCAGCATAAGTTACCTACTGTACCCACCATCAACCATTCCACAGCCAAGTGCTCAGCAAGAATATCTTATTTTGGCATTGACAAACCCCTATTGTAAAGCCCACAGGAGTTAGTCACAAATACAGGACAGGACATATTAATCATGGCAAGTGACAAGCGGAACATAATTAAGCAACCCACTTCCAGAGCCTTGTCAGGACACTGTCACGAAAAACAGGGTGTCTCGTGACTTTCACACTCACCAGCTGACCCTAATTTTCAAAAGCTCCACTGCTGTTTGACTCCCAAGTAACAATTAGGCTCAAACAGTTAAAACTACACATTCCTTTACATCTGCTATGCTGCAGCTTTCCATTTTTAAACAAGTGCCAGAAAGCCAACCCATAGTAAACTATCCTTTCTGCTTTTTCCTACTTATAATTTGCTCGATGCTATAAAGAAGTGTTCACGTTGTGTGAACAGTTCTATGTATGAAGTCCCATGAGGATCTCTGGGTGCTCAGAGTATTTTATCACTGCTCTCTTTGAGAGCATTTATGCCAGATGATCACGGTGGGATGGGTGGGGAAACAGATTTACTCAGTAATACTACTCTCCCCCTATCAGCCTAAAATCTTTTTATTCTTTGATTAGGCCAGTGAGACCTTACAATTTGCCACCTGAACTGCAACATTCAAGAGCCATTGTTACATCTCATCTCCAATCTATCTTATCAAATACAGGTTATAACTCCACATAGCCAAGACTGAATTAATTTTCAAAGTCTCATTACTCCTGTAAAAATTGCTGCCTAGGTGTGTTTTGTGCTTTAACAGGCAAAGGCCCTCGTGGCTGAGACACTGCTGTGTTTGGAAGACTGAAGCACAGCTCTCGGCTCCAGCATATTCTAGATATTGATAAATCACTTGGAGCAAAGGGAAGAGGCAACCAGGTCTCCTCTAGGGAAGGTGGCCTCAGGTTTCCCACCCCTGTAAATGGCACTGCAAAGGAAATGCAGAATGACTTTCATACCACAACATCTCTTAATTACGTGTAGCTGTTAGGGTTTTGTAGTCAGCTGATAATGACTGCAGGTAACCTGCACAGCTACTCCGACAAACCTGCAGAAACTGATCTTGATAAATATCCATGCCCGTAAGAAAACCATGGTGAGGGAGAACTAGTTGTTTTATGTGTGTCCTGAGCACTGCAGTTCATTATTTTCACATATTTCACTTGATATTTCAGAAGCCAGCTCCAGCCATTCGCCCTAACCTGTCCCAGGTGTGTTAATAAATGTCTGTCTTCAGCAGGGGACCAGAATCAGTTCACACCAGGGCACTGCAGACTGGATCCATGCCCTACCTAATTCACTTCTAAACAAATTAATCTAAATTTCCTTAGGCTTATTTTAAAAAATAGCCACTGCCCAAGACTCAGTCATCAAAGGACAGATGAAATTGCTGCTAAAAGGTCAGGCATACAAAAGAGAAAAAATCAGGCACAACAATAACTCAGATAATAGCAAATGGACTCCTTTTTCTGGAGCAAGAAATAGCTGCTAATGAGTGCTTAGGACTCCTGTTAGCTATTCTTTCTAGCCTCATCAATACAAACTACATTGTCTTCTTGATGTTTGGAAAATATTTCTTAAAAACCCCACAAAAATTCAAGAAACAGTGGGTGTTTGAAATCTGCCACCTAGAATACATCAGAGTTTTCCAAAATAAAACCACAAGGCCTCAGATGCCCAACAGCTAAACAATAGCATTTATTAAGCCACATGTATATATTTATAAATAATTTGTTAGAGTTTCTGGGGATTATTTTACAAAATAATCTCTAGACAGGTTGTATAAACAAAACAAATAATTTTAAAAATCCCTTTAGACAACAGAATCACAGTACAGTTCAGGTTGGAAGGGACCTTAAAGCCCATCTAATTCCAACCCCCTGCCATGGGCAGAGACACCTCCAGAATCCCAGGTTGCTCAAAGACACATCCAGCCTGGCCTTGGACACTTCCAGGGATAGAGCAGCCACAGCTTCTCTGGGCAACCTGTGCCAGGGCCTCACCACCCTCACAGAGAAGAGTTTCTTTCTAATATACAATATAAACCAACTCTCTGACAGCGTGAAGCCTTTCCCCCTTGTCCTGTCACTACATGCCCTTGTAAAAGGTCCCTCTTCAAGAATCTTCTGCAGCAATTAATAGCCACAGCTGGGAAAGAACACACGTGTCTGGAGAGAAATAAATCATTTGTGCATCTTTTAATCCAGCCATACTGGGAGAAGAGATGCTACAGGCATCCGTCCCATAATCAGTTACTCCTTAATAAAAAGCAAGGAAATAATTCTGCTTTTATTCTACCCTTCAGGCCTTCAACACTGTAAACTTCTTTTAGAAAAGTGCAGCTGAAGACAGGGAGTGGATACACGTCCATGAGGGAGGGGGGAGAGTTTTCCTCAACTTTTATTGACGTAGTGACTATAAATTATCAGGAAGCAAAGCTGAGTATCTGTGCTGGCTTACAAGCAGAGGTTAGAAAGCATCCCTCCTCTCCACCCTAACAAAGGTGGGATTTCATCAGACTGCTTACACCTGTGATGTGCAGAGAAACTGTTTAAGACACAGAACTGACCTTTTAACCCCCCCCGTGTTTGTATGTGCATGCCGTGAACAGCAGTGACACACAGGGTAACCAAAAGGTTCCACCACCTCACCCAAACGTGATTTTGGGGCACAAACATTTCGGTCTCTGCCTGTATAGACGATGCAGTGAGTTGTCCTACGACAGGCGACGTGACCACCACCCCCTCTGAAGTGCCTTCCTGGCAGAATGTTTCTAATTTTAAGTCAGTTTTTTTGAAGCACTCAAGTTACTTGACCAACCCCAAGCAGAGGTAATCCTGCCTATCCCAACGTGTTTGGATGCGCATGAAAACAGGAACAGATACAGAGACAGAGCTGAAGGAGCTAAGTCTTGGTACAAGGCCAAACCAACAGGCACCACCCAACTCTCTGGGACAGAGGAAAAGCCCCTTGGAAACAGGAAACACCTTTTAAAGCTGCTCTTTTCTCTTTACGTGAGGAGAAAGAGAAAGGAGTTGACGATTATGAGAACTGCAAGCTGTTTTGGAATTCTGCCCCACTACAAGGGGACAATTCCCTCCATCAGACTGAGGCTTCCCTTCACACCTGGCCAGCATCCTGAAGCCTAAACCAGCACTCCGGCATGGGACCCAGAGGGGAACAGCAGCTCCCGCTTTCCTCTCCCCCCTAGCCCCGGGAAGGGCCAGAAGGCATCACCGGTGCCCACCTCCCTGTCCTTTCTCCACAGCACGGCGGCGAGGGGGGCGGCGGGCGGGCGAGCCCCGGTACTTACAGGCAGAAGACGTGCTCGCACTGCCCCAGGGACACGGGCTCCCGCAGGACGCCGGCGCTGTGGGCAGAGGAAGGAGAAACGCGGCACTTTGAACATGCGCGGCCACACGGCAGAATCCGTGGGGGAAAACAGCGGGGGCAAGGGGGAAGGAGTACATCCATTACCAGCGGGAGCAGATCAGCGCCCTCTCCAGCCGCTCCAACGCGGCGCGGGTGTGGGACCAGGGGTGGCCGGGCGGCGCCATGGAGGGGGCGGCGGGGCGGAGGGGGCTGCCCGGGGCCGGCTGGT
>VZTN01016964.1:75866-195104 GCA_013400515.1 Erpornis zantholeuca | reverse complement strand
CCCGCCCTCAGCGTTTCCCGCGCTCCGGGAGGGGGGCGGGGCCGCCCGTGAGGGGCCGCCCGGGGAAATGGCGGGCTGGGCGAAATGGGGGTCGGAGATCCCAGGAACGCGGGGTCGGTAAGGGCGTGATAGAAAAAATGGGTGCTGTTGTCTTCGCGTACGGCTCGATGGGTAGGGGTCTTCAGTAATGATGGGAAAAATAGGCTGTTAATGACTTCAGGAACGACTAGGTCTGAAAACGTGGGTTGAAAGTCTTGAGGAAGAATAAGTCTTTTTGTCTCTACAACAATCGAACTGTGCAAGCTTGTTGCAGAACCCAGACAGTTTAAACTTCTGAACTTTAGGGTAGTAGGAGAAATGGGTCCGCACAAATCGACTGTAGAACCCAGAGCGTCTGAACTTCCGAACTTTATGGGCAAATGACCATACGTGTTCAACGATAAATACGTAGTAGGCTCTTTGGAAAGGTTGTACCTTCCTCGTGCCTCAGCCGAGGGGGAAAGGAAGAGGGCAACATGCAGCCAAGGAGTTTAGGATACAAGAAGACCGTGTGCTCCGAAACCTTGAGAGAGAAACCCCACTCGGGTATGCCCCAGTGGACTCTCTCCCTTTATTCGAATAAAGTTGCAGGACTCCCTGTCTCCTTTGTGGACACTGGCTTTTCACAGTGTAATTTTCCTTCGAGTTCATTTGAGACCATCGAGTTCAACCTGTGATCAATCCTCTCTGTGTAAACCAGAGCAGAGCACTGGGTGCCACATCCAGTCATTCCTCGAACACCTCCAGGGACAGCGACTCCACCATCTCCCTGGGCAGCCCCTTCCAATGTCTAATCACGTGAAGAAATTCTTCCTGATGTCCAACCTGAACCTCCCCTGGTGCAGCTTGAAGCCATTTCCTCTCGTCCCATCCCTTGTTCCCCGGGAGCAGAGCCTGATCCCCCCTGCCTGCCCCCTCATGTCAGGGAGTTGTGCAAAGCCAGAAGGTTCCCCCGGAGCCTCCTTTTCTCCAGGCTGAGCCCCCCTACCTCCCTCAGCTGTTCCTGGTGCTCCAGCCCCTTCCCCAAATCCACTGCCCTTCTTTTTACCTGCTCCACCTCAATGTCCATGTTGTCATGAAGTGCCCAGAACCAGACACAAACACTAGAGGTGTGGCCTCACCAGTGCCCAGCACAGGGCAAGAATCACTTCCCTGGTCCTGTGGCCACATAATTCTTGATACAGGCCAGGTGCCATTGGCCTTCTTGCCTACCTGGGCTCACGTTCAGCTGCTGCCACCGGCACCCCCAGGGCTTTTCCCAGCTTTCTAGCCTCTCTGTCCCAGCCTGGACCTGCAGGGGATTATTGTGTCCAAAGTCCAGGACACACTTGGCCTTCTTGGACCTCACGCTGTTGCTCTCAGTCCATCTCAATACCACAACAGCATCCGAATCTATCACATAGCCAAACCTGATGCTCCTATATATGTCTTCCCAGTGTTTGTATATCTATAACAAACACATCTAACACTGCATAAATATCCCCTACCCAAACGGGGCCTGAGACAGGTGGGTGGACATGGCATTGTGGTGCTGAGAGAAGCCACCCTTCATGTCTGGCACCCAGCCCAGGCCTGGCACCTGCCCTGTTCCAGTGCCTTTCCTCCCTGACTTCAAACATTTCATTTTTTTCTCTCTCTTTTACCCGTTCCTCAGCTTCCTCTGACAGACATACCTCACCAGTCACCATTATTTTGGGTTTCCAGGGTGGTTTTTCCATCAGCCTGTGTGTCTTGCAGCACCCCAGGCTTCAGCCCAATCTCCCACTTTTGCAGGTTGATTTTTTTAGGTGGTACCTCCACAGAGATGCAGCCCCTGCCATCCCTCTACAGCATAATTACTGGAGCACATAAAGCAGTTATAGCAGGAATTTATCACTTTCAGGTAGAAATACTCCTGGCCAAGTAAAAGATAGAGCAGGAATGCCAGGAGCAATTTATAACAGGCTTACTGACATTTCACGTGGAGAAGCTCCGCCAGTGAATAAGCATCAAGCCATAAATCTCGGAGAAAACATGATTAAAGCGAGCAAGTTATTCTTTGAGGGAACTTCATCATAAAAGGACATGGCGGCGTGGAGCTGCAACATTTGGTTGGCAACAGTCATAGAAAACAGACATCAGAGGAGTGTCCCAGCCTTACCTTATCTAGACAGAAGGAGTTCTACTTAAATGGGTGTTAAATCAGGGCTGAAAGTATTTCTTAATAAGTTATTAATGTCTTCCAAGAAGGAGGTTCTCCAGTTTTCAAGTGTCACACTCCTCTGCTTTCATAACTTGTTCCCTTTGTGGCTCCTGAACACCAGACATGGTTTAAATTGTGAATTTTATATTTTTTTTTTCTTTATTTATGGAAGGCTAAACATTTCTCATTAATACGAGCTAGAGGTGCAGGGAAGTGAGCTCCATACAGGATGTGGAATTGTGAAATCTCTCAGCTCTTTGGATCTGAGAACATTTGCTGCTGTCGTCTGGGACAAGCTGACATATCACAGGGTGAAGCAGCATCATGCTCCCTGCATTCATGATAACTCCCAATCCCTGTCCCTGAGAGAGGAATGCACGGAGGGGCTGGAAGGTAGAAGAACAGCCTTTGCAGGTGGCACCGTCCTCACAGAATGAGGGCCAGGATGGATGAATGCTGCCAACCTCATCCTCACCACACCTCGTTTCCCCGGCGCAGAGAGCCGGGCTGTTTGCTGCCATCGACAGCGCAGGAGCTGCATCAGCGCGCCCGGATCCAGCTGTGAAAAGTGTGGCTGCGTCTCTGTAATGGGCTGTTGTTCCCTGGTGCTCGGGGAGCCCCGCCGCGTTAATAACACGGAGCGGTGTCCCCTCTGCCGACAGCCCGGCACCCCCGGCGGCGCGGATCCGCCAGGGAAGCGGCGCTGGGGAAAAAACAGCGGCCACGGAGGCGAGCAACAAAAACCACTTTGTGTTAAAAGCGCACCTTGTAAGGGACACGTGGAGGTGTCGGATGCTCGCGGGCAGCAGGTGGGCTCGGATGTGTGTCTGACAGGGTCTGACTGCAGAGAGCTGCTTCAGGGCACAGCATCCTCCTTGTCTGTCTTGGAGGAAGGAAAGGGGCAGGCACAGGTGCCTTGGGCCCGTGCTGCCCAAAGAGGAACTTGTCCCCAGGCCCTGCAAGCTGGGGGACTGGCATGTCCCATGGTGTCTCTTCCCATCCTCAATGCATGCACCAACGCACCTGGATGCAGGGGGGGGATGCCAGTGAGGGACACAGCTGGACAAGGTACGCTCACTCCTTTCCTTGGGCTGCAGGGGATGGAGCTGAGACAGGGACCTGCTCCCTCATGTCACCAGAATCAGGATAAACTCACAAAATAGGTTAATCCTGTCATTTTTTCCTTAGAAATGAAGAGTTGCCAGGTGCAACCTTAACATGCTACTCCTTCTTACTTGGCTGTGGTGTGCTCATCCTGTGCTCCAAAAACCTGGCTCCCAGCATCTCTTGGTGCACCGGGGATCCTGAAGGATGGCAAAAGACCTCACTGCTGGGATGAAACTTTAACACAATTTGAAGAATTCAGAGCAGGTTACAAACAACACTTGATCCATAGATCTCTTGACTCAACCTGGCATTTATGTTCACAAAATATGAGATGCCGATATATACTGTATAGGACACTAAACCAGATAAGTGCCTCCTCTTCCCTTCCTCCAGCTGAAATATGTTTAGTGTCTCTCTCAATAAATCCACAGATGCTCGCATAGTTTCCATTGTGCTGAGACATTATGTGGGAAATTTACAAACATTTACAACTAGGTTAAACTGAGCCAAGCCTGCATCTAACAAATACTCGTGTTCAAGAAAGATGTAAAAGTCACAAATGATTCATTCTCCTTAATTTTATAAAGGTTAAGGAGTTGGCACTCTTGGAAATCTAAGAAATGTCTTCTTCAGCAGTGAATTACTGCAACCAATTGGACAGTCAGAAGCAAAAAAAAATGATGCGGGTAACAGAGGGAAGCAAGAAATACATCTCTAAATTTGGTTTATGCAGTATTTAAAGTACAAGTAAAGCCATTCGAGGCAGTATAAGGCCGGCACGCTTTAAAATAAATTTGTTGCATGACAGAAAGCTGTAAAAGGGTTTCAGCAGTGGTGTGATAAAGTGAGGCAGCAGTGTTAGGTGCGTGCATGACTCAGCAGCTCCGTACCCCACTGGGGCAATGCTCATCCTCGCTGTGTTGGACTGGAAAGGTGATTTCCAAACAAAGCCGAGCTCCGGAGCCAAACCCACCCCGAAGGATGGCTCAGCTCCCTGGCTGACAAGGAAGGCAAAAAAAAATCCTCATTTACCTTGTGCTTCATTTCAAAGCATTGCCCATCTGGTGAAGACCTTTTTATGGAAATACACTGCTACCTGATATTTTATTCATTTAGTGAAGTTCCCCAGCTGTTTCTCAACAAATATACAATTATTATGTGATTCATCATCTAACAGGAAGAAGCATGCAGAGGGAAGCCACTCCACTAAGTTTTGTAAATCAGTGATTTTCCCAGGGGTTTAAAGAGCCAAAGCTCTGTGAAGAGGGATCCCTCTGCCCTCATCCACGTGAATATAGAGCACATCCTGAAACCACTGCACCCTGCTAGGAAAGGGTGCTCAGCTCATTGTGCTGAGGACTCACAACAAGCGACAGGATGGATCCTCTTCATCAGAAGACTGAAGAAAAAATTGGGAGGCTCAGCCTCATCTTTGAATTCCCTCTCTCCCCAAATGTCTGAATCAAAGGCTTTAACAGGCTTAGTTTGCTCCTTAGGCCACCCCTCTGGGGCCAGTTTTGCCCCACACCCAAAGCCCTGTGGGCTCACCATGGCCGCAGAGGCATCATGGGCTGCAGCACTGGTTTGAAGACATGGGGCTGCTGAGATCATTCAGTGCCGTAATTGATTAGGGCTGTTGGACTACCAAGTTTTAAGATTTCAAATATTGAGGGGTTTGATCCCCAAAAGGAAATGATAATAATAATAAAAAAGTCTATTACACTTTCAGACTAAGCAGCACAGTCAGCATTGCATTACACATTAAATTATTCCTCGAGTCTTGATAGCAGGAACATCTGCTGGTGTTACACACGGCATTTTTAATTAAAGGCAGCAGCAGAGAAGCCTGTGGTTCACTGGTTCTGCTTTCACCATATGAATTGCTAAATCCAAAGGGCACTTGTACAAAAGGTTTGGTCAGAGCACAAGCTCTGGACCCAGCGCTGCAGAAGCACAAGCAGAAAAGCAACGGAGGTGACAGGTAATTTCCACCTGCATCCACTGGGCCCAGCGCCTGGCAGGAGATCTCTGTCAATGCCCACATGGGTCAAAGCATCAGGGGATTTTACAAAATTTAAATTACTCTTCTGATTTGACCAGAAAAAGGATTTCCTGCAGAAAGATAAGTAACAGAGAAGAGCAAAGCACGAGAAAACCCTGTGCCCAGTCAGGGACCACATTCATACCTTTGCTGCAGCGACTGCTGATTATCCCCTGCTCCAGTGCTGGGGTGTACAGATGGATGGCACAGACCCTCCCTATCAAGTGGTGCCCCCCCAGAGTTTTAACTTCCAAAGGAAAGAAGTTTTGAACAAGGAATAATTTGCATCCCCCATCAGCTGCCGTCCCAGAACGCTGGCTTTAAGCAGATCAGACAAGACCAGAGATCCCCATCAGTGCTGGGATTTGAGGGATTTCAGCGTGGTTGGAAAATGTCCAAAGCCCTTGGCAGAGTGGATACATCCAAGACAAAAAAACAGCCTTCTTGCCCTCTTCCCACTACAAGACATTCTCACTAACCTGAGTCAGGCTAGGCAGTCTGCTTTGATGGGACCCAACTTTTCTTAAATAAAATCTGAATTTAAATATGCTTGCAGAATTCCAGGTCCTGACTCAACTGTGCAGATGGGCAGAGATGAGGAGCAGAGGAAAGTTCTTGTCTCGAGCTATGGATGTCAGAAGTGTCAGCCCCATGGACATGTGTGGTTGCCTTCCTGTTGGCATCAAGGGGGCCAGGATTTCCCTCAGCGAGCCCCACAGATGGTGTTTGTTTGCTCAGCCACCATAAAAAAGGAAAATATTTGGTGCAGTCTGATAGCAGACAGAGACAGACATATGGTTGGAATGAGGCGAGCCTGGATGCTTGGGAAAACACAGTCAAGGCTCTGCAGAGCCTTTCAGATGTTGGATTGTCCTTGAGCTGAGTGGGATACAAGTCCAAGGAAACCACTGAAGAACCGGGGTGCAGGTTTTGTACTGCTGTGGCTTGAACCCTCTTATTAGCCCCCCTCTAATTAATCTTATTATACTATCCCTATTGTGCTAGAATAGAATTATTATAATTAACCCAATTTTAATTTATGCAAACCTCAGCTCTGGCTCGACGCTTGGAGAAATTCACCCTGGTTTGATGCCTGTTCATCTGGCACTCACAAAACACAGGTTAAAAATGACAGACACCATTAAAGGCAATTATTCTCATTTTTGGACCCAGTGGAGTCAAAGTGCAGGTGCAACATTGCTTTTGTTCTTTTTACCTGTGACTGTTTTTAAATGTATCATTACAGCTTCAAGCCCAAGGGAAATCTTTGGGCCACTCCAAAAAAACCAAATCCTTTTTATTTCCCTTCCAGTTACATTTTAAAAATGCAAACCATAATTGTTTCCCAGATATCAAGGCGTATTTCTTAATCAGGACTAGCCTCCAGCTAAAGCAGCACTGGTGACCTCCATGAGGCCTGTCAGGGATCTCCATGCCCTCAGCCAAGGCTCAGCACCTCCAGTTCCACCAGGATAAAGCAGATAACCAGGACTGTGGACTGACTTTGGGAAGAAAATTGTTTATTTTTGATTTTTGGTTTGTTTTTTTTTTTAAATTTGATTTCTTAACAACTTTTAAAAATTCAAGTTATTTTGGGTGCTAGAGCAGACCCCCCAGCTACACCTGAGTGCTTGAGGGCAAAGACAGATGCTGTGCTCAAGCACTGAGATGAGGATCCCTGGGCAGTGCAGCTGTGTCACCACCAAATTTAGAAATGATCTGTGGAGAGGGATGGAGCCAATCTGGCATGAGCTCCACACCCAAAGCACCAGGCATGGTCATGTTGGTGCCCTGCCAACCTTGCTCTGATGCATGAGTGTCTCAGCCCCACATTTGAGCTTGAATAAAGTCAAATCAGGGGGAAAAGTAGTACATCAGCAAGGAGTACAGCTCGCATTTCTGGAGAACGTGAAATATGTAATGCTCCCTTAATTTAAAATAAAGTGCTCCTTCCCTGCTAACCCTTCCTTCCAAAGGCAGGAGCAGCAGGCTCCAGCATCCCACAAAACCCATGCCTGGCGCTTCTTCAATGTGAAAGCCAGAGTTGAGCTGCAGATAAAAAAAAAAGAAAACCCATGGAACTACTGCTGAGATGCATGGATGCAATGCAATAGCTGGGAAGTGCCAGCACTGAGCCCTGCACAGGGGCTGGAAGGAGGGCTGGGGGTAGCAAAACAGGTCCAAGACCTCCTGGTCTTGCTTCCCCCTCAGTGCTGATTTACTGTGTCATCACAAGACAGATTTTGTTGGGCTGCAGCTTGGCCTGAACTGTTGACAATCCCTCACGTGCAGAGCTCCCAGAGCGTTTTCCTGACTTGCTTCCTAGCTGGAGGAAACTAAGGAACAAAAGCCACAGCACATCTGTGGTTTTTACATCTGTATGTGTTTACAAGTAAAGGTATGTATTTTGTAAATAGGTGAGGATATTCTTTCTTCCATGCTAATCCATACTAAATCCAAATTAACGTGATAGTGGCTCCTGATGATTTATGTTGTTATAGTAAATAACAGCAACTGCACACCACTTAGCTGATGATTAATGATCCTTATTTACAGTGCGTTCAGCTCAGGTCTGCAGTTTACACTTGCAAACATCTAAGGAGAGTTCAGCTTTCCTTCTCTCCTGTATTTTGAGGCCACGTTGTAAATCCTGTACAAGCAGCTTCGGCGGCTGCATGTTAATCCACAAATAGGATTGCTCTAAACTTCCAGAGGAAACAGTGCTCTGATCTGTGAGCCATGGGGGTTGTTTCCCTTTGGCCTGGCAGCAGGTCTGGCTTCTCCAGCCTCTGCAGGGAAGAGATCCAAACCGTGACAGCAGATGAGAGCATTTCACCTTCCCCTCTGAGTTACCAGGGTCTGTCACTCAAATGTATCATGCTGCAAGCACAACCCCTATTTTTGTGCTCTGGTTTTCCTATAATCCCTCCTCTTGATCCACCTCCGAGGGAAGCAGGATAGCTTGTGAGCTCCTCTGCCCTCCCAGAGCCAGTGCACATCCCATCCCTGCACCCACACTGCCCCATCCTGCTGCTGGGACCCCTCAGCCCTGAGCCATCCAAACCCTTTGGACAGGCTCCTTTTTCCTGCCCCCTCTGCAAACAGGCCCATGGAGATGGGAAAGCCCTGGCACAGACCCTCCTGTTTTCACTAGATGGGTGCTGAGCACCTCTGCATGGCACAGCCTGGGTGGATGGGAGAACAGCTCCCCACATCCTAAGGTGATTTCAAGGACTTATATAGCCACGTAGGCCAGAGTGCTCCCTTACACAGCCCAAGCCAGCTCATGCCGTAATTCCTGCTTGAGCCAGAGCTCAAAAATGCCAAAGGGCATGGGAGGGAAGTATAATACAGCAGCTTCGATTTATCAGGATGAGGCCAGTGTGTAACACAGAAACTTCATGGTCCTGGGGGGACACTTGCCTCTCCTATTTCCCTTGACAGGAGGAGTGGTGCTACATTATTCACAGGGGCACTATATTAGCATCACACATGAGCTGATTTCAAGCCCTGAAATCACCCCATGTAGGATATTCACAGTGGAAAAATAACCCCTATAACATCCAGGCTCTCCAAGGAGCTTTGAAGGTTTCTTGCTCTCACGGGTCACTGACACTCACTCAGTAATGACATTTTCCTGCAGGCCAGCAGAGTTACGTCATTCTGGCACATGGGATTTCTGGAATGGTTGAAATATGAACTTAGTCAGAAGCTGCATCCCTCTGCTCTGCTGCCTCCACTGTCAGGGAAGGCAGAGCAGCAGGCATGGAGCAAACCATCCCATTCCTCCTTGAACATCTCCACATCTGCAGGCGTCTGGGGGCCCAGCTCTAGCTCTAGGAACTTTAAAGGTTGCACATGCTTATATACTGCCTAGTCTTCAGCCCAAATCCTCCCAGTGAAGGTCCCCATTGCTGCAATGTCATGGTGTTCCCTAATCCTGTCATCCACACATCCCAGTTTATAACCCACAAACCAACAGCCAGGGTAGTTTGGCTCCCTCAAACCAACAGCCAGGGTGGTTTGGCTCCCTCAAACCAACAGCCAGGGTGGTTTATAACAAACATCCCAGCTTTGCCTTTGCTGCCATGCACCAGTGTGTGGCAAAGTGCTGATTATGGGGCTGACTGCCCTTGCTGAGTCTGTGATGAGGATGGTCAAATGCTGAAGTTGCAGGAAGCAGGTGAAAGGAGAGGCCTCACTGCCCCAGCCCCAGTATGTTCAGGAGGGCGTTATTGCAGTGTGAGCACCAGCCCAGGAGGAAACACTCCCTTTGTGGCACTGCACTCCTCAGAAAGGCTTTAATAATTTCTGGAGAGGCTCTGAAGTCTCATAAAAACAATGAATAAAGGAGTCAGGCTGAACATTGCTCTCTTCCTCTTTATGGCAAGCCTGGAGCTGCCCTTGCCTGGCTGATCAGGTACAGCTCCGATTCCCTGGGTTCCTGGAGCAGAACGGATTTGACGGCACCACAGCTGCTTTGAGGTGATGAATGGGAATGATTATAATTGTTAATCTGATTAAGCCTATGGTCCCAACTTTCACTCATTTTACTGGGGTTGAAGGTACTTAAAGAAACACTGAGGAGGAGCACTTGCAGATGGATGAAGCACCTGCTTCTGTGCACCTCTCAGAATTGATCCTAGGGCACAATGTGATGCAAGGTGATGCGAGTTAGCATGAAAGTGGGGTACTTGGGTTATCGACATGTGCCAGCCCTCAGGCTTCGTGGTACAGTGGGCAAAAGAGAGTCTCCTTCAGCTTTATTTTCTCTCCAATAGACAGGATTTTAAACAAGAATTTGGGGGAGCAAGGCGTGGTTGCACAGCCTGCTGCAGTCCAGAGCAGCCTGACTACAGCCTTTGACAGGGACTCCAGACCAAGGACTGTACTCCAGACTCACAGCCACTGCATCTGGCTGCTTTGGGCCTTGCATTATGCTCAAGGTTAAAGGCAGGGAGGTATTTTGAGTTCTCTTACCTCATGTAACTCCACAGAGATGGCTGAGGGACGCCTAGAAGTGCTCTGGTGTCTCTAGCAATTCTTAATGTTTGCATTGTTAATTTTTTAATGAGTTTTCTTATCAAGGTCAACTCCAATGCTTTAGCTTTCACAGTTCCTGGAGGCAGGGCATGTTCTGGCACTGCAAGAGGGAAATGTCATGTACAAAAATGTGTGAAAAACTCTTACCTTTTAGAAACACCTGGATCTTAATTGTTTATCAGCAATTGTCTGTTGGAGAAAATTGCTCTTACACAGCTGAAAAAGGTTTCTATGTTTCTCCTCTGCCTTGTCCCCAGGCCAGGCCAGGCTGGGCCAGCCCGGGGGCTCTACCCCAGGGGAGGAGGAGGAGCAGGCCACTCTTGGTGATGCAAACCCACATGGGGCTCCACAGATATGGGTCACCAGGCAGGCTTCAGCTCTGTGCTGATGAGGTCCTCTCAGCACACGTCTGTTTGAAACTGCACTGGTGTAATTAAAGGTACACTACTAATTGGATGTGCAACCCTAAGGGAACTCCTTTAATTGTGTTTCAATCTGGTTGGTATCATTTTAACTTAAATTCATTGCTGTCTTGTGCAGGAATAACCCAGTTGGGTCTGGTTATGGAGAGGCAGATCATCCTGCTTCCTCCTCCCTGTCACACACTGGATGTGCTTCAATTTGTTTGTCTCTGGCTGGGAAACATGCAGTGCACACTCAAGCAGAGGGCTGGGCAAAAACCCTTCAGCTGGCAACCAAGACATGGAGAGCAGAGGGCTGAGTGTTCACCTTCCTGCTAATGGAGATAAGAGCCTCAATTATTACCCTATCTTCACTTGGATGTCATCTCGTGTGTTGCCATAAATTGTCGTGTCATTTTTTTCTTTGTCAGTGAAGACATGAACTCTTTCTAAGAGATGCTTTCTACCCAACTTGCTGGTCCAGTGGAAGACTCACTGCTTAAAACCGAAGCACCTCCATTACTCTGGAGGCAGGGGAGGTGGTGGGATTGTTGCTTTGAGCCTTACAGCTCATGGGAGCGCTGCCCTTTACTTGTCTCACTCCCAGCATGGGGCCCTCAGGATTGCTCCTGCTGGTAAAGGCCTTGTTTCCAGAAGTGTCCTCCAGCAGCAATGAGCAATGAAGGGGGGGCTGCACTCCTCAGGATGAGCACTTGGGAGAGGGGATTGGTTCCAAGCATTGCTCCATGGGCTGCAGGCACAAGGATCTGTATCCCTTATCCCAGGCTCAACCAGTGGGACTCTTCTGTTCTGGCACATGCCAGCATCCAGGTGCCGCAGGATTGTACCGTGACATGGGGCAGCCTCCAATTCCAAAACTCTGATACTCCCTGGGGTGATCTTGTGCATCATACATATATTTTGAGGAGTCTGGTATGGCCCAAAATGGGCTGCACTCTCCCCCTTCTGCTCCCCATCGTGCTCCCTCCTTCCCAGTGCTGTGTATGTGAGTAGCATGAGGAGCAGAGCCAGCACTAAGAGCTGGCTGTGTCCCTTACTAATGTTGTTCTTATTATTTCAGTGCCATCTTCCTTCTTTCCATCCTCTGCCTGAACAACTAAATTAATTAGAGTGATTTTTTAAAAAATTTTAATACTGCCATGGAATAATAATTCTGGTGAATTCAATTTTTTTTTGTCATTCCCCACTGCTGCTTCTCTGTGTTGTGCTCACTTTTAATATGCTGTTGATACTTTGTTAGAGCTATGCAAGATCACAGCTGCTGTCCACAAAAAAAAAGAGAGTAAATTCATGCTATGTGCTGTTGCCATCCAAAACCCATTTTTCTTTCTCCACCAGCTCATTCAATAACCCTTCCCCTATTAAGTGAAGAGACAGATATTTTTCTAGGCTTGTAAAAAGCCAAAAAGCCTCACAGCAGCTTCAGTGAAGCTGCAGCAATGGAAGAAGGAAGCTGAAGCTCCTACAACAAGCTAGAGCCCCATACTGAGCTGGTTAGGAGGTTGGATCTTGCAAGTTCTGGATCCCAGGAGTGACTCCACACAGGCTGCAGGTCTGTGGGCACCACCAGCTCCTGAGTTTTAGCAGTCACTGAATTTTGTTTACCTGGATGTGTTCATTTGACTGGAAACATATTTTCTGAACTGACCCAGTAACAAAACCACTCCTGCAGCTCTCATGAAAGGACCAAAAAAATCCCATTAGAAACCTTGAATTTATATTTACAATATTTTACTTAACACTGGCTCCTCTGGACAGTTTTCCTCAGTCCCTGCCAGACCCTTTCTGATCCTGCAAAGCCAGCCCTCAGTGGCTATTTGCACTGAGAGGGAAGCTAAGCAAGGATCAGGCCAGAGCAGCAGCCTGCTCTCACCAACAGCAGAGTGATAAATGAAGGAGAGCCAGCATGGAGGTTTGAATCATTGTCTCCAAGTCCAGAGCTGCAATTACAAACCCGGCTTCAATCAGCCTCGCAATGCACACAACCAATTCTGGAATTCCTCCTCGACTCCCTGCCCCCGTGTAGCGCCCGCACTGCCTCTCCCGTGTGCGTGATGTGCCAGAGCATTTTAAATGAAGCCGGGGTGAGCCCGTTCCAATTAACACACCGGCGCCGTGTGGCCGTGCTGGCAGGGCTCGCCCTGGCACTGCTGCCTCCGGGAGGGCTACTGGGGTGACTGAGGTGAGACTGCATTAAAGGAGGACGATGAAAAGCTTCTTTCCCCTGGACTGCAGCACTCATCTCTGGCTCCTGGAGAGGTGACGTGCTGTGGTATGCAACACTCGACGGGCAGCAATCTCAGCTCCCTGCTCAGGCCAGAGGAAGGAGGCAGCTTGGTGGCTCATTTTGAAAGCAGAGTCACGTAAAGCCAGAATTTCTGATGGGATTCAGAGAGGGCTGTCAGTGGGGGGCACCCACTATTACACCCACGGGCGAGGATGGAGGAATGACCCCATCCTTCCCCCGCCCTGCAAACCCTGCTCCAAACCTTTCAGATTCTCTTCAGCGGTTTCTCAGTCAGTGCTCCATATTCCTGGCCACCCCTGGAACCTTCTCAGGGAGACAGAGAGGTGATGAGAGGCATGGAGCTGGTATTCAGAAGCAGGAGAGTACTCGCTTCCAAAGATTTTGCCTTGGAATTGAGCTTGGAACATATCCTACCTCCAAAGGGATAGGGTGCATCTGAGTTTCTGCAGGGACTGGGGATTGTAATGTGCCACAAAAGGTAATTCAGCCCCTGGTGACGTTATATACAACCTCCTTGCCAGATGTTTCAAGCCCCCAAACAGTTGTAACTGCTTCTCCACAGGCCTCAGTTAAATTCCCCCCAGGATATAAACTCTGGCTTGCTTGGACCAATACCCACAGACTTGATTGCAACAGCAGATGGTTTATTTTTACCTGCAAGTGAGAAGGGGGAGCGTCTATCATGGCTGTGACACATTTCACATGGAGCAGATGTTTCTATTAATGCCAGAACTGGGAGGAAATTCAAAGGACACTTTTTGCTGGTTTTTCCCCTCAAAACTCTATTTTACACAATTAAATTGCAACTTGCTGAAGTATTTCAATGAATCATTTCCTTTTTTTTCCCCTGTTTGATTAGTAGGCTCTAAAGAAACAAAAGAATAGTTTTGTATCAGTCTCCCTCAATTACATGTAAAGTACATCTGGACAGAGTCTGGAGATCCATCTTTCACTGGCAGTTGCAAAGCCATCGACATAATAAAATAATACTCTGATTGGTATTACAAGGCTGCATTTAAATCATTGGCATTCATGCTCCGAGTCCTTTGCAGGGAGCACAAGCCCTCCATTAGAGAAAAGCTTAATTTTATACTGTGATCTGTGTAAGATGTGCAACGAAAATGAGAAAAAAAGAGCTTTTGCAGAGCTGGAGACACAGTAGTAAAAGCTACAATGGATATCTGGGCAGCTTTTTCAGTTACTTATAAACTGCAGGTGTCAAATGCATTCTGGAAAGAAGCTGAATCCCAGTTTTAATTACAGTCAGCAGGTTGAGGCATAATTCAAAACTCAATAATACTTTCAATCCATAATAAAACTCCTCCTGCTACCAGTAAGAAGTTTACAGCAAGACCAAGGAGAGGACATGACCTCCTTGTAGCAGCTAAACCTTGAACTGCAATATCCCACTGAACATCAAGGGTGTTTGGGATTTCACAGAGCACTTACTCCTTACAGGATTATCTCAGCAAACCTTGGCATCACAGGGGCTGAACTAGTCCAACTCATGATCAGGGTAAGAAAAACGTGTCATTGCAGCTTTCATCAAAGGTTCCTTTGACTCAAATTAGTTTGGGAGAAGGCAAAAAAAACCCCAACCAACCAACCAACCAACCATAAAAAATGGAAAAAGAAACCACCTGGCTGGAATTGTGTGGGTGAACCCAGGTAAGTTGTATGGGCCACCCCAGGTCTCACAAGGTAAGGCTTTATCTGCAAATTCTTTTACCAGCACCAGCAAGTTTATTGAGCTCAGAGTTTAAGTTCATTTTGTTCTTGAATGTACATCAATGCCCTGACCCAAACCTGAATCTTTGGCGCCTTATGCTGATACATATAATAAAGAATCATATTAAACTATTCTATCTATTAATCATTCTGGGGGAAGAGAGCAGGATGTGTGTGGTGGTGTGCTGAACTCAGCTGCTGGGGGCTGCTCTCAGAGGTGGGCAGAGCATTCCTTTAAAGCCAGCAGGCAGAGTCTTTGAAGCAGGAGCTTCAAATGATGCCTTGTTATGTAGGAAAACAGAGCTCTTGGAGTCACGGGGGCAGCCAGCACGTGGGGTTGAGGAGGAAGGTCACTGCAGAGGACACAGAGAGGCAGAGCCGCTGGAGATGGAGGGTTTATGAGTAAGGGAGATGCTCCTTGCTTCTACTGTGCTCAGGGAAATACAGTCTTAGGAAGCAAAGAGCTTCTTCCTCTCAGAGCATTCAACCAACCTGTACTACTCCTCAGCTGTATCAGAGCAGCCCTGAACTCCAGCCAGAAGGAGAAAGGGGCTCGTGGGGGAATCATCTTCCATTGGGTACCAAGAGCCAGGAACTGCCTGGGACCAGAGGACTCACTACACAGAGCTGGAATAAGCTACAGGAACAAACCAAAACCACCGGAAGCACTAACTTTTAAAATAGTTATATTTGTGCTGACATAACCAGATAAGCTCTATGTCATTACCAAAGGTGGTCCCCACCAGTGGCCTTTGTGACTGTCAGTACAGAACGCCTGCATCCTCACAACCCCTGTGAGGAGGGGCAAGACCACGAGCCCCATTGCCCAGAGGGGAGCCTGTCAAAACTGAGCCACTTTCACTCAGTCACCCAGGAAGTCCTGCTGAGCAGGGAGTGGAGTGTGCTTTTTCCTCTGCAGCCACGGGTCTGCTTTGTGGCCAAACACCCTGCACTGCCCACAGCTCCTCTGCTCCAGCACAGCCATGTCTGCTGTAAGCAAACGGCCACGAGCAGCAGGTGATGTTGTCTAAATCCTCACAGCCATTACAGTGATCATAAAACAAGAACTGGGGGGGAAAAGAACCAGTGGAAAGACCAATCTGATTTGTAACCAAGTGCCAGTCTCAAACACCTACCATGTTCCTAGTGACAAATTAAGTGCATATCAAAAAATGAAGTACTTAAAGAAAATGGGACTGCTTATCCCCATCACCCTAAAATCATTGAAAACAGGGTTGGAGGGGCTGTCAGGTCTTTTCCCCAGCTTCTATGATCCTGTGTGGGTGGATCCCTTCAATATATGGAGCTTATGGTGCTAGCTTGGCTACTTGTGTCAGAGCTGTCCAGTGTCACATCAGGGCCTGCGTCTGCGCCGTCGGGATCTGCTTGATCTTTAGCAAAGTTGATGAAAACCTGGGAGTTTAAAGGAAAACACTCAGTATGTGACAGCATAAATAATTTATGATATGAATAAATATAAAAAGGGCATGGCTGTTCATTTGACTGTGAGCCTGGAGAGCGCACTCAGGGATGGATTCACGCTGAATTTGAGAATTGCAAATTGTTGGGCTTCTCTGAGCTAATGTAAATAAATGGATGTGCACTCCTGTACTGTGGAATTGACACCTGGGATCCAAAGGCAGACGTTCCTGCACGGAACCTAATTGTCCTGCAGCTCGGGTTCCCAAGGCGCCAGCGAGGCAATGCCCATGCAGTGACTCGTTTCAATCACACTGTAATACAGTCCCCTTATTACTTCATAAACCCATCTGTCTCTGTGTAATTGACATCTGTGCACACACAACTGCAGAGAGTAGAGAGGTGTATAAAATCACATGTAACAGCCTTCCTTTCAACAGCAGTTAATGAATACAGAAAGGATTCTTACCAGAACACTCCCTGCAATCACATTTGCATATTCACAAATCTGAGCTGTCCTCCCACAAAACTTGAGCTGGGGCTTCCTGCGCTTTGCCTGCCTGTTTCTCTCACAGCCACTGCCCCTTATTGAAACAGCACTGAGAAACTCCCTTCCCAGACTGCTTTGTCACAATCCACAGCACTATGGGGCTGCAGCTCTGCTCCTCTCTCTGGGACCAACCTATTATTCCAGGTGCTGATGCTCAATAGAGTGATGTCTTCTGGATAGACCTTGTGCCAATCCCTTCAGCTGATGTGCTCCCTACAAGGTTTTGTTGCCAGTGGGAATATTCTTCCAAGGGAAAATGGAAAGAACCCCAAAGTTAAGCTTGGAGTAACACTAAATGAACTTTCAACCCAAAAAGTAAAATTAAGCATATTTTCAGTACTGGTGGAAAGCCTAGCCCTGGACTTGGGGGTGATTCATAGTCCTGCCCTTCACCCACACCCACGAAGCTGCTGAAATCAGAAGTGACAGAGGGAAGAACAGATCCTTTATGCTCCAGGCAGCTTTCTGTGTGTGTTTCCCTAGCACCAGCAGAGGTACCTGGAGGTAGCAGCACTGATAAAGTACCCCCAGGAGGAATATAGATGGAAATCCCTTTCAAACTGTAGTCTATTGTGTGCAGCAGTCTATTATGTGTAACCATCAGTCTGCTCCCCTGTTAGCAGTTTTAAATGAATGGCCTCACATTTTAATTCCTTACCTCCTCCAACGTTGTCTGACTCACGGAGAAGTGCCTGATGTTGAAGGTTGCTTTGCTGCCTTCCAGGAGATCAAATATATTCGCTACCCCTCCCGCAGAGACCGGGACGTGGTACTCCACCATATTGAAATGCCGATCCTGTGGGCACAGGAGTGACAAGAGCCAACAGATCCAACAGCTGGACCATGGGAGGATGAAGGGGCAGGGGCTGTGGTGTCCTCTGAGTGTTACTGTCTGGTTGTGTTTCCCCACTGAGAGTTCTTGTGAGGGTTTGTGGCTGGGGGAGGACAACTAAACTGCAAAGTCAGAAGCTCCAGGGTGGCTGTAGCATTTTCCAGCTGCAAGTGTGCAGTTTTGATTCATGCAGAGATTGGGTTACAGACAGTGAACGGGATTTGTGACTCAGTTACTCTGGTTTTACAATTACTCAGTTACTGGAAGCACTGGAAGCATCTCATTCCCACTGAACCTGAAGTGGGTCTCCATGCATTCCAGGCTTCAGTGGGAAGGGCAGAGCATCACCTAACAGCTGCCTTGCAGGGCCACTGCAGCTGTTGGCTGATGTACTTCAGCCACCAAGGAACTGGAAGGCTCCAGGCCTCAGACAGTGTAGCTGAGAGCAGTTACAAGTGTCACTATGAGAGCTCGGGTCTATGCACTCAGTAAGTTACAAGATGTCCACCTTGCAAAGATCTTCTTGGTTAGTTTGAAGGGATTTTAAAAGCCTCTCCTGAATGCATTTGCTCTGCTTACCTTCAGGCATGTATTTGGGAAGTGTGACTTCATGAACTCTGTCAGAGTTTCAGTGCAAACTGTGCTGCTGTTTAAGTGCATCTTCACAGTGAATCCTCTTCCAAATCTAGGGGGAAAAAAAAATCACCATTAGCATTGTAGAAAAGAGAAAAACAGATGAAGAAACTCTTTTGAGAATGCTGCACAGGCTCTTTGGAGAAATCTAATCCAGGCATGGTGCAGCTTGAATGGGGTCAGGGTTGTTAACCTGGAGTGAAACTTAATAAGAAGCTGAGCTATTGCTATAACTAATAAAACCAGAGCTCAACCCTAATATGCATTTCTCATTTGTAGCAGTGAACAGATTACTTTGGGGGACGCATTCTGTGAAGACAGGCTGTGAGGGAGTAGAAAGTGAATTAGTTAACACAGAATTTCAGTGACAAATAAGGGACATAAAGCAGGAAAAGTCATTGTTTTGATGACACAGGTCTCATGTTCTGAGCACTCCAAGCTGTAGGTCAGTAACTCCAGAGGCCGTTCAGTAAAAGTGAAATAGGTTTAATTTACTGACCTGCTCTTGATGTGCTGCAGAGAGCCAATGCACTGAAAACTCCCGTTCACCATGATGGCCAGCCTGGTACAGAGGGCTTCACACTCCTCCATGCTGCAAAACCAACCCAGAAACTCTAATAAGTCATTGAGAAGGTATGAAAAATACCTAAATAACTGGAGAACATCACCGATCTTCCCTAAAGTGTTGTGGGTCTCTGTGGACACCACATTTACCCACAACAAACCCCCAAACCTGTTACAGCTCAGTGCCCTGAAATTGTGCAAGGAGTGTGAGGCATGGGCTCTCAGCACCTCTGCTGACCCCAAAACAGGAGGCAGAGCCAGCCCAGCCCTACCTGTGGGACGTGAGTATCACTGAGCATTTGTTCTGCACTTCCTCACTGATGATTTTCCAAAGGTGGCGTTTGGCATTCGGGTCCATTCCAGAGCTCGGTTCATCCTGCAGGAAGACACAGGACTGCTTGGAAATTTGCACTCAAAAAGTAAACAAGCCTGGGCTCAGGCAGCAGTTAGCACAGAGGGAATTCCCCCAACTCCTCTTTTTACTGAGATTTTTTATCTCATAAAAGCAGCTGGAGCACCAGCAGGTGGTCAGAAATAAAGGCAGCAGAGCTAGGCTTGATACAAGTTGGAACAAGGGATATTTATGTCCACTAGGTATCCAACTTAATATTGGGAATCCTGCTCACAGAGCTCTGCACACATTCAATACACAGCAAGTGGGAAAACTGCACAAAAATACATGTTTTAGCAATGGGGTAAGCCCATGGAAGAACTGGAGATTCAAAGTGAAAGACAAGACAGGAAGCCAAACCTAGAAAAGCAGTTATGTTCTAATCCTGAGGGAAGTGGCCCCTTTGCTCTCCTACAGTTTTGGAGTCTTGGATGCTGCTTTTCTTGCAAGGCTATGCAGGTTAGTTGATAGAAATAAAAAAAAAAAACAAGATAGAGCTGGGAACTAGGAGAGTTTAATTGGCAAATAAAGGGTCTATTTTTGACCTCTGGAAGATGCTACCAGAGAAACTGAAAGACTTGCCACTCTCTTATGCCCTTTAAAAAAACTTCAGTGTTTGCTGGAACCAAAACTTTCCTGTGATGGTTTCTGTTGTCTGGCCAAGCACAGGCATGTGGGGAGTGTCCCATAAGCTGTGCCTGAGGAGGTTTTGTGAGATTGTCCAAGCTCTCCTGCCAGCCCAAAGACCTGCTCCTCTTCCCCCAGCAAGGCCCCCAACATTTCTTACCAGCAGCAGGATGGATGGATTGCCAATGAGAGCCAGAGCAGTTGACAGTTTCCTGTTGGTGCCATAACTGCACATAGAGGTGACTCTGTCCTTGTAGGCCATCAGGTTCAGCCGGTGGAGGAGCTGGAGTACAACCTAGGCAGCAAGAGTTCTGCTTCCACAACATGTCCAGGCATGGATTACCACACATCTATCTATTGAAAGACTCATTTAAAGGCTCCAAATTACAAAAAAGGGGCTGCAAGTCAAACCCCTTGTTACTCACTCCCTTGATGTCCCCCTCTGGGATGCCATGCAGCCGAGCATAGTAATACATGTGCTCTTCCACCGTCAGCAGGTCATCCAAGGCATCTTCTTGAGGACAGTAGCCAAAGAGTGACCAGTGGGCCTCACTGATGTCATTCAAGGACCTGTGTAAGGAAGTTGGCACATCACTGTAAACACACTGAATTGCCAGTGCACTCTGGAATCAAAGGGGAGGGAGAAGACTCCTTTCTCCAAATTCCTACCCCCTTCCCCAACCCCTGAAGGAAAATGCAGTGGATCTGCAGAGCTTTCAGGGCCCCAGTTCTGCAGAGGCTGTGTGTCCAGTATGTAGCTCTCCAGTTACTGCCAGCACCTCAGAAGGCACAGCTTTTACCAAGCCTACACCTGTTAAAGAAAGCTTTGAGGTGAGCCCTAGTGGTCTTCAGGTCTAGCTTAGAAGCAGGATCACACTGCTGAGAATCTGAGCCTGATCCCCTTTGCAATGGACTGAAGTGGAAGAGACACCTCTGAGAACAGCAGAGATCCAACAGCAAAATGCAACCCCCTAGGAGGCAACCATGCCACCTTCAAAGGATGAATTCCCCACCTTGTTTATTTTTGGACTGGTCTCAATATTTTATTTCATACTTTTACATTTCTTTTCCTTTGCTACGCAGCCTTAAAAACTGCTCTCAGGTTGATTTGCTTCCCCAGAAATCACATCCTCCATACCCAGAATGATCCTGGACCCGCAGCCTTCCACTGGATGCTCCAATATCCCCTGTCAGCATCTTAAAGATTGTTGTCTTTCCAGCTCCATTCACACCAAGCAAGCCAAAGCACTGGGAAAGAAAAGTCAAAATGTAAAAGTGCTGTATTTGTAATGCAGAAATATTGCTCTGAGATGGTGCTCAGTGCACCTTGTCCCTTCTTTCTCTGGCCCCTTGAGCAAGATGAATTGCCAGAGGAACTCAGCACATCCCAGTGTTATAGTGGAGGTTGTTTATGGTGCAATATACTCCAGATTATATTAGGACCATTTGCTTAATATGGTGAAGAATCAAGGATGTGTCTCCAGTAGAGTCATTCATTTTATTGAGAGGTGCATTCCTGCAGGAGCTCAGGCCAAATCCCCATTGGCTCATTTGTGCAAAGCCTGTCCTTGGCAGGGACAGAGCTGATCATGGGGATGGGGTGAGTGAGGTTTGGGCTGGCACTGGTAAAGACTTAATGAACACAAGGTTTTTGTCACAAAGTATCACCAAAGCATTCCATTAGTAAGATGAAGAACTGTAGTGCAGTTCCAGTATCTCATGGTAAAATCCCCATTTTATTGCTAAGGTTGGAGATAGGCAGTTGTGTGTTGCATCAGCCATCACCATTGTGCTGATAATTACTGTTATTTTGCTCTCATTAGTACACACCAGCTGACACGAGAGTCCTCCCGTGCTGGGCCCACTGCAGATGCACAGCAATCCATGGCTCTTCCCCACCTTGGTCCACACAGGGACAGGATCTGTGCACAGTCTGCAGTGCAGGCCCACAGCTTCTGCTGACAGGTGGGGCATGGTGCCCTTAATCCCACCAGCACCAGGGTAAATTTTGCCAGAAGTCAAGAGGCCTCAGCACCAGTCCTGGCGTAGAAAAAAATCCTCTGCCATAAAGACCAGCACCAGTCTCCACGTGAGGATGCTGTCCTGCCCAGCACCCACATCCTTTCCTCTCAGTGGGATCCAGGGAATTAAAATAAACCAGGTGCCAAGACTTAATTCCAAGCTTCCCCACAAGTCAGGTGCACAGCCTGAGGTAAAATCTGGTCTCCAGTTTCCTCTGGATCTCAGAGGTGCTCTGTTTACTCCTGTTTTTTCACTTCTTATGGAGACAACTGCACTGACATGACCAAAGAATGTTTTTTTTCTCTGGGGTTAATTTCAGGTCATGATTCATGAAAATGTGTTTTTAACTGAAGTGATTTGTCTTCCCCTGATGGGAAACACAAGCAGATAAGCCTGCATCTCCCATGCAGTTCAGGTGAATAGTTTCAGCTGGACACGTTCTGCTGTCTTCATTCACCACCTGGTGACCCCCTGTGACCTCCCCCAAGACTGCACTGTACAAACAGAGCATGCAGACATTTTGCTCTGAGTACAGCTCCATCAATTCCCATCCACTTTCCCTCTTTCTAGGGCCTTCAAACTGTCACTCGGTGTTCCAAATCTACCAGGAGCCTTTTGTCACTGCTGTAACCCCAGGAATCAATAAATGAGGCACAGGAAGGAAGAGGCCAGAGC
Source organism: Erpornis zantholeuca (assembly GCA_013400515.1). NCBI lineage: Eukaryota > Metazoa > Chordata > Aves > Passeriformes > Timaliidae > Erpornis > Erpornis zantholeuca. The sequence continues at coordinate 172,581 of VZTN01016964.1, read as the reverse complement.
AGAACAAACCATTACAGAAGATGACAGTGAGACTGGAAGGTGCCCGCTGCCTTCTCCCCTCGCTCACCTCCCCGGCAGGGATCCCGAGGCTGATGTTTTTCACTGCTGTGATGCGTTTGTGAGGGAGGTGGTAGATCTTGGTGAGGTTCTGGAGCTGCACCACGTCGAAGTCAGCTTTGCCAGACTCCACCCGGCTCCTCTCTGCCTGGACGTCCCCGTCCTCTGCGGCCGCAGGTGGCAGAAGGGAGGCTTTGCCATGGACTCTGTCAAACAGGAACCTGGGGGAGGGCAGAGAGGGACTTAGCCTCCAGCAACAGCCAGCAGTTGGGATAGATCCCAGGAAGCCTTCCTGTGACAGCCAAGGGCATGCACAAAATACTCAGATAACACAGCTTCTATTCTCTCCTGCTATTTGCTCCACCCAGCGTTCTCTTCCTGCCTGTATCTCCCCCCTCTTTTTCAGCAAATATATTGGGCTGGAGCAGGTCCTGCCTTGTGGACATGCTCCTAACACAGGTGACAGGAACTTTCTCACTCCTCTCTGTGTGCACCCAGGGCAGAGGAGATGGGGAGAGCCAGAGGAGGTTGCCAGTGGAATGACTGCCCCCAGCAGGAGCTGAGCATCCGCCCACCAAACCCCAAGCCCAGGGCTGCAGTCCCAGCCAGCACCGACTGGCAGGAGACTCTGTAAACTACACCTCTGTTAGTTAATACTCTAATTACTGGGACTTCTGCCAGAGAAAACTCACTCCATATTCACAAATTGTCCTGGAAATTTATGGGCTTCATAATTGACAATGATGGTGTGGGAGCCCGGAATGCAAGCACGAAGCTCTGGCTGGGGCAGTTTCCACTGCGAGGCTCCAGATGTTACTTACTCCAGTACGTTGTTCCAGACTCTCTGAATCATCCTGTCGTGAACTGTGAGACGAATGGCAAAGAACACCGTGCCCTGGATGAACATGGCCAACAGCTTGGACGTGGTCTTGTCCAGCTCAAAGGTTTTGTCAGGGTAATCCACTCCGTAGGCTTTTAAGAAGCCCAGCAGTGCCTGATCCTGCGACAGTTCGATCAAGCCGTAGCCAAAGCAAAATTGTGGGAACAGAAGGAACGCATGCCTTAAATTTTCAGCAAGATCACGCAAACCCTGGTAAAAAAACAAAGAGCAGCACAGTCAGTCACTGCTTTTATTCATGGAATAAATTCATAGGTTTTACTGTGGGACTGAAGTGTAACAATTACACTGGGATTTGCCCGTGTCTCAGAGCAGAGATAAATTGAGAGCAAAGAGCTCTGGAGACAGCTCGTTTCACAGGCACAAGGTCATAAAAGTCAACAGGCAGCTCTGAGGTTGTGATCACCCATAGTAAACAGCAGCCAGTTTCCAGGATGGTCCCTGCTGCTGCTCCAGCACCCAGAACCTGCCTGTGAGCTAGAGCTGAGTCCTGCCACTGTGTCCCCCTAATCTGTCCAATACAGCCTGCTCCCCTGGAGTAGTGTCCTGTCTGTTTTCCTTGGACAAACATCTCCATAAAACCCAAGATTTGGCTTTTCTAGACATGGAAAGGCTTTTCCAGCTAATTCATGGCAGAACAGCCCAGTGCACAGTCTCACAGTAAAGAACTCTGGTACATTTCTAGCAGAAGAAAGGATTAGTGCACAAAGCAAATTGGATGGGCACTAAATTAGCATGGAAGGAAACTGACTCCCTGCCACTGAGGCACAGAGAGATGAAAGGTGATCATAATTGCATATCCCTAAAATCCTAGGGGTTGCTGAACAAACTCTGTCCAGACAGAGAGAAAAATGCAACCCAGCTATTGTAATTGCCCTCCATAAAAGAAGAAATTTAAGCATAAGGCATGCATTTAATCCCAGCCATTCCCAGGGAGATCTCAGTTTACGAGAGGGCTTTACTTTGGACAATCATCAGTGTCTCTGGGTTGATTTTCATCCTTGAAGGGAGAAGATGACTGCATTACAGACCTAGATGACAGACAGCTGGTGCTGTGCTTACTGCAGCTTGTGTCAGGCTCAGGGCAGTGACGTTCAGCTGTCACTCCCCACAGTTCTGCTGCCAGAACTCAGCAATGGTTTGAAGTGTCCATCAACAACTTTTTATCAAAGATCTCCACCCACCTCCTGCCCTTCATCTTCCATCACCAGGATGGTTATAAAGAGGGTCCTCAGTTTTCTCCCTCTCTTTTCATGTTCTCCCCTCCATCACCACCATTTCCTTCTTGTCTGGGAGTGCAGATTTACAGATAAGCAAGCTCCATACGTGACTCTTGTCCTGTCTATAGGGAACCCCAGGAAATCCTGTGACTGTGTCCACTTGCTATGGACCTGACCAAAGCCACCAAGCCCACAAGAAGCCTCCTGCTGTGTCACCACAGGGGCAGTATTAGTGGGGCTCCTACCTGGTCCGTGGCTTTTTCCTGGGAGAGCAGGAACACAACTGAGTGAGTGATAATGGTGTTGATGCCAAAGAACAAGTTGACACAGACATAAACAATGAAGGCCATCCCTGTTTCCTTGAAAAACCCGGCCAGCAGGTACATCCAGGAAAATGATGCATATCTGTAAATACCAACAGTGCAGAGAAAACCATGGTAGTGCAAAGGGCTACTTTGAACACAAACCACTGAAGACATCAGACAACACAGAATCATTGGATAGTTTGAGTTGGAAGAGAGCTTAAAGCCCATCCTGTTCCACCCCCTGCCATGGACAGGGACACCTTCCACTAGATCAGCCCTGTCCAACCTGACTTTGAACACTTCCAAGGTCGGAGCATAACCTAACAGTTCTGTTTTGGCATGTAACTACATTTCCACATTATGGAGCTTAAAGAAAGGACAAATGTCTTTGTGTCTGTTAGAATTTGGAGAAAAGGTTTATGAACACAGAACATATACTTTGAACACATACTTTGAACACAGAACCCCACCTGAAAACAAAGAGACTGGGCTTGGAGGATTCAAACCCAGAGGGAGTTTGTCTCAGTCTTCCTGAATTGTGCTACTAATGTTTATTTTGCTCTCTGATATTAAAATGCTCTTGGATTTTGCAATAGGTCAGCAAGCATTTTCTTACAGCTTGGGCTGTTGCTGGGACCTTGAATATTTCCATATCCTCACAGAGGGTTTGCTTTGAATAAAGCAGGCATGACAACAGCTCTCTTCCCCAGCTTTGGGATTTACCTCCCTGCCCCCGGATGGAGCAACTTAGTCACTGTTTGTGAAGTGCATGTGGAAGACAAAAGCCCACGTCTTCTCCCCACGGATCTCAGACTGCAGCAGCCTGCAAGATCCAGTTCCTTACCCTGTGCAGTGATATTTAAATAACTCATCTCCACACTTACCCAAACAGTAACAGCAGAAGAAATACTGCCACTAAGTTACTGTTGTTGCAGAAGGCTGGGATCTGGAAGGCTGAAATAACTCCTACTGAGAGCCCAATGGGGACCATAAAAAGTACCTGCAAAATGATGTTAAAAAGATGTTACTAGGACAACAGTACTGAAACACACCTTCCTACAACAATACAGAAGCAACAACACCAGGACTGAATCCGGTCCCACAAATGGAGCTTGGTTTTTCTAAGGGAAACCAAACACAGGTGGGCTTTCAATCCTCCCCAGGCTTGCAGATGAATTCCCACAGAGCCTCTTTGAATAGGCAAAGCCTCAGCATTGAGGACTGTGGGCAGAAAGTACCTTAAAAAAAGGTTGTGAATGAAAAATACCCCTTTGGGTTTTCTGTTAGCCTTGCAGTCAGACCACTTCATTGTGCCCTGTAAATCTAGTCTTTATAGCATTGAGTCAAGGCACAGACCTACCAAACGTCTGCCTGGAGAGCTCCTCTCTTCCCCAGCTTTGGGATTTAGCAGAATTTACTGGCAGGGATTCACTGAGAAATATCAAGTTGCAGAGAGCTCTGGATTAGTTTCAGCCCACTGAATACTGACTGTGCAAGGACTCTGGGGATTTTTCCACAGGCTGATTTACAAATATGCAGTGCTGGAGCGAGAGCCTGGATCAGCGAGGCAGGCACAGGCCTGCTCCACCCTCCCTGCTGTGCTGCAGCTCTGGGCTGCACTGCCGAGCCAGGCTGGGGCCACACTGCCTTGGGAACCCTTCCAGAGGTCCTGCAGGGCAGGGGATCCTTGTCCTGCTGCCTTGGGACCCCTTCCAGCCCTCCTGCAGGGCAGGGGATCCTTGTCCTGCTGCCTTGGGACCCCTTCCAGCCCATCCTTGTGCTGCTGCCTGCCCACATCAGCCCCTCCAGGAAGGCACTTCTGGCTCACATTCCCATGGGATTTCAGCCCTTAGTTGTCCCTGCACCAAAGGAGGCCAGTCACCCAAATGCCCTTGAAGATTTCCTATTTTCAGGAAGCGATAGAATCACTGGGATTTTAGGCACTTGCAGATCTGCATCAACAGAAGGTGGAGCTGGTCAGCACCACAGCCCAGCTGGCAATGCCAGGCTCAGGACCTGAGCTTGGCTGCATTGCCCATTCCCTGTGTGAGGGTCTGACAGTCTGCACCACAGGGAATGCAGAAGACACAAAGCACTTCAGCCTACAGACATTATAAACATTTTTCCTCTCATCCCAGCAGCGCTTTCCAACATCTCCTCTGCACCAGGAGGAAACAACTTCAGGGGGAACAGGGACACATCTGTGCTAGGGAATGCAGCACAGTGCTGGAGCCCAACAAGGTACATATATACAGCACTGCAAAAAGGAGCCTGCTGAGGTCCTGCAAGGCTGCATTTGTAGCTTTCCTTGGCTTAAAAACTTTATAACATAGAATCTTACAGACAGCATTCAAGCCAGTGATGGGGTTTTGCCCAGCAGGGTTGTGTCAGCTGTGGGATGCCTGCTGCTGGCCCAGCCAGGGTTCCCAGACTGGCTGTAGCCTCACCCCAGATTCGTGGAGCCTGGGTGACAGCAGATCCAGCCCTGCAAGCTGTCAGAGGAGCAGCTGGCTGCTGAAATGGAAATCAAGCTGCAGCCTGTTCTGTGCTGCCCATATAAATGTTCTGGGTGTTTTGCATACACTCCAGAGAGCAGGAATGCCTTTGCTTAGCAGAATCCAGTGTTGCAGTTCCCATTTAATCGTCCCCAATGCCTCAGAGAACAATTACTACACAACACTCTTGGTAGCAATAAGAAGTCTAGGCAACCTAGTTTAAATAAAGAACTTCTTTCCCCCTGTGCTGTGTAATGCTCCTCCTGATGCATTTAGGAATGTGAATTATTTACCAGATCATAAACGAAGTTGGTCACCCAGTAGGTTGTCATCCCAATGCCTGAAATGTGCTGCAGCTGCTTGGCTTTGGTTTGGTGCTCCTTGACCATGTAGAGCACAAAGCTTGCTGTGGTGATGGAGTAGCCCACCAAAACAGACATTGACACTATGATGTCCAGTAAGCTGTTGAGCCTGGGAGAAAAGGGGAGAAAGATGCATTTCCTGAGTGAGAGTGGAAGATTTCCCTCAGTGGGAGGATTGGTCAGAGCTCAGAAGCAACAAGGTCCTGATTTTGGCCCAGCATCTTTTATAATCCTGGAATGGTTTGAGGCTGAAAGGGACCTCAAAGCCCATCCCATTCCACCCACCTACAATGAGCAGGGACACCTTCCCCTCTCCCAGGTTCTGAGGCCCTGGACACTACCAGGGATGGCCTCACCACCCTCACAGAGGAGAATTTCTTCCTTTCTTTGCTCCCTTTGCTGATGGTGATGCCAGAATGATTTTTTGCTTTTTCTTTTATACCCCTCTTACATACTCTTTTATAGTTTTATGTATTCTTAGTGCTTTTAGCCTATATACTTGTAACTTTCCAAGGCTCATAACTCAGCTCGGACCCATGGCACTGTTAAACCAGGAGAACAAACATCCTGGGAGCCCCAGACACCAAGGGCCTCTCCAGAACACATTTTGTAACCTCAGCCAGGCCAATCCAGGGGGAAGGTTCCTCAGAACGGGGGGTTCACTCCAGCCTCTCATTGGGGGATCTTTGATAAATATGTTAATTTTGCAAGGCCTATAATTGTGTGTATTTTGGTGTGAGGGTGGTGCATGCATTTTTGGAGCATTCTGCCTGGACAAAATGCTGTACCCAAGAATCCTGAAACAAATACCAAGGTAAAAACCCCTTTTCCCCATAAACCATGTTTTAGTTTTAAAATTAAGACCAGGGAAAGGCAACAATGGCAGTGATGCCCAGCAAAAGGGACTCACAGCCCTGAGCTGTAGTTCTGGACCCAAGCATGGAGTGGAAGGGCCGAAAGGAAAATGATGTTGTTGTTATTATTATTATTATTACTACTATTATTATGCCCAAGCACACAAATGTGTGAGGCTGTAACTGTGACCTCCAGACCTCCATGGGATCCTGCAAAAAAACCTTTACAGGAATCCCCAGTCTGGTGGAAAGCAGGACACTATTCATACATAGAGGGAACAAAAACAAGAGAGAACAGTTTCATCACTTAGAGAAAGATATCCAGTAATTTAGGCTGGTTTATGGTTTCCAAGAAACTGGTTTGCTCCTTTTAAAGCTAAAAAATTCAGGCATCAGCCAAATGAATCCTCTTACATTACTTGTTCTTGGCTCTGTCCTCCAGGATATGGGTGAGCTGATAAGAAAATACCTACAGGGAAAAGAAAAAAAAAAGAAGAAATTGAAAATGTGTCCAAATTAAAGCTTCCTTCACCAGCTCCTGATATTGACAACAACACAGAAAACTGAGAGAGCAGAGAAGAAAAGCAGATCAAAGGTGTGTTTCTGCTCTGTCATCTCTGTGTGATCTTGGGCAGAATTCTGAGCATCCTCTTTTTTCCTGTGACTTCACTTGGTGGCACAGCAGATCTGAAATTCAAACCCTAGGCCTTGTTCCTCCATCTGTCTGGCTGACAGCACCACTCCCTTCCCACATCTCAAATCAGGCATGTTCCTTTGGGCCTGTGTATTCCAGCTCAGACTCCTCAGCACAGACACCTCCAGAACTGAGGAATGTGTTCTGTTTCAAAGCTGCTGTCTGATGGTCCCACCTCAGTCCATTTGTTCTTTTATCACCAGGAACAAGTCTTTCCCTGCTGCCCTTCTCCACAACTGCTCCCTGCCTGTGATAGATTTCTTTCTCCATGTGGGATCTGGGGAGGTGAGAGCAGAAACCTGGGTAAGCTACAGACACTTTTTCCCCCAGTATGGCAGGGAGTTAATTCTAAACTATTCTGTCTTAAGAAGCTAGAAAAAAACAAACAAAAGGCTATTTTGTTCAAAGTTACTAGCAAAAATCTAATTACCACACTGGTAAGTCCCCTGCAATGTTTTCCAAAAAAATCCATTAAAAAATGGATGGTATCAGGCCCAAACTGAAAGAGAGAAATTCTCTGCTCATGTGCAGGTATCTTCACATGTGGTTTAAGTACTTCTTTTCCAAGGAGAACATCTAGCCCAAAATACACTGGTATTGTTCACCACGGTGCTTTTGCCATGTCTGGAGGCAATTTGTGCCCACAAAACCACAAGGAAGAACAGGAGGGAGCTCTGGTGGGCCAGTTCCAACCTCCAGGGCAGGTGTCTGCCTTGGCCCCTCCAGGATGATAGCCCAGACTCCAGCACCTGAGAGAGGGTTCCCATGTTTATGTGCCTAAAAAGGAGGTTCTCAATTCATATTCTGACACCTCAGTAAATGCCTCAGGGAGTGTTGGGGGACTTCCAGCTGCTGCTAAATCCAGAGATTATCTAGACCATGCCACCCCTGGAATTTAAACTCCTCACAGCCAGGTGCCAGATCTCAGGAATTATGGGATGAAGAACTATTCTGGGTAATTTTCCCTAAGAATGGGCACTCTGACAGGAGGACCAGAGGGGAGGAGCCTGTTGATTTAATTGACCAAATGCCATCCTGAGCAAATGAATTTGAAAGGGAGGATTTCACTGGAAATTAATTTTGGAGGAAAAAAACCAAAACACCAACCTCAGTCTTGTCATTAGTGAGAGAAATGGAATTAAAATCTTGGACTGCTGATAAAGGCATACGAACAGGCAGGAAATGTTTCCCTTCTCCAAAAGAGAGAGAGAGGAAGAAAGATACTGTCTGTCTAATCTGTTAATACTTCACTAGAAAGCCATTTTCCTTTACTGGAGCTTAGGCTAGAAGTCAAAATTTCCATTTCAATGCTTTCTCCTTTTTTGTTAGCTGGGATTAAGAGAAGAGAAAGCACAATATACATAAGTCAAAAGCTATTATGACTTGCTTAGTGACAGGGTAAAAAGCTTTTTATGTATTTTTTTAAAATATACCCAGTCTAAGTCAAACCTCTAAAGCAGGACTGGCACCTCTTTCTGACTGCTGAAGTGACAACAGACTTTTATCTGGCCACTTCAATGGTTCTTAAACCACCATTTATTTGTCACAGCAACAACTCCATTGAGCTGCCAGGAGCATACCCCACGGAATGTCCCTTCAGTTGTTTTTCAGACTGGATTTACTCTGCCTCAGGGGAACCAGCCTCATCCATTCATTCTATTTCTCCCCTTCTCTGTTTGGCTTGGATGATTAGTGGGAAGCAGAGAATTATCTGTTTGGTCATTCAGTACTAAGCATTTCTTTCCAAAAACACATAAGCAGCGGGACAGATGGAACAAAAACTGCTGCTATTCTTTTCCCTTGAAAATTGCTGTTTTGCTGGTATAAAACTTTCTCTGTGAAAACTTTGTGTCTGCTCACATGAGCTTCCTGTCTTTGCTCTTGCTACAGCATATGTTGGGAATCCAGAAACAGAGCAAGGAGCTTCACTGCTGAATAATTCAGCTGTTCTGGGATGTTCTGCTGCTGGAAGCACCTGGCTGGGGTCTCCCCTCTTGGCTGCCGGGCTGCAGCTCTGTGATGTGTGAGCTGAGGGCATGCTGCACACCCCACAAACAGGGCCTGTTTGAGGGGGTGGCCAGCACAAGGCTCTGGGGTCACTCTCTGTGAGCTGAGCTGGCTGGGAGGGGAGTCTCAGTGCAGTGGTGTGAGGTGAGAAGAGACACTCTGGGGCCACTTGTGATCAGCATCTGCTGCTGCTTGAATTCAGGGTGTCACACTCAAAGCTTCAGGCCACATGCCTGGTTCCATTACAGCTCAGTTCAGACATGTCCTGTGAGCCAAGAGACACTGCCACCTGTCCCTGTGTCACCAGGGACAGCAGCCCTCTGAGGTGAGCAGGGCTAGGCCTGACCAGGACATGGCTGGAAGGGCACTGCTTGTCCAAGAAAGTCAATCAGGAGGGTGTGTCAGTGCTGCTCTTGGTAGAGCAGAGCCCAAAAACCTCTGTATAAGATTTTTCAATATAAATGTCTCTCTTGTCCCTGCACCCTGGCCCTCTCTGGAGACAGACACTCATACATCAGGTTTGTGCCTACAGTGCATTTGAAAGAGGCTAAATGACAAAGGGAAAGGCAGGGTGCCCTGGTTTACCAGCAGGAATTTGGGTTGCTGCAGTACATTATTGAGGGGAAGCTATGAGGACCCCAAATGGGCCATCAGCACTCCTTGGATCTGTGTATGCCACACGTCCGAGGAAAAATACAGCTGAAAATTATGTTTCTCACTTAATCTCACTCTCCCCACTCTCACTCAAACCCAGACACACTCCACCCACACACCCTGGGCTGCTCTCAGCAGAGGGGTGACATACTAAAATTTCTTAATCTAACCCACCCCTGGAGCTGACCTAGAGGTTCTTTTCTCTGCATAACTAATGGGCCCCTATCACGAGACAGCTCTTCCTGTGCCACATGAGAGGCAATAAATCAAACAGCAACCACTGGCATTTCCTGGATGAATTGTTTTATGTAGGAGGTGGGGTCCTCCCTGTCCAGCTCCCCTGAGCCTCTGACTAAGACAAATGAACTTTGTGATTTATTCATGCTTTTCAATTCTGTTTTGAACAGAATTGCAGAACAGTGAATAAAGAAACAGCCTCATTGAAGTCAAGGTAAGTGTTGTTGTTGATTTCAGCACAACCAGGATATCCCTCCAAAGGGGAGAAGTTCCCTGCTCATGTAAAGAGACACTTACCGTATCTGGAAGTCTCATTTTTTGGCAAGTTGGCTCGAAGAATGAAGTTGTTCAAGCTGTTGAGATAGGCTGGGAGGCTGTGATAACCCTCAGGATTGTACCACACCTGCACACGATTGAGAATTGAAACAATTTGGGAATTATTACTGACAATGTGTTGGTTTGCACTGCTTCACTTGTGCAAGCTACCTCAGATTTCAGCCCTGGTGCTACACAACATTTTCACTGAGCAGAGAAATGGGCATATCAGAATGCACCAGCGAGCCCTCGTTATGGTACATACATTCTCTCATGAGATAAAGGTGCTACTAATTGATCTTTTCACCTCTGTATAATAAAATTATGACAGCAGAAAAATTGACTCCTGCTAGCAAGAGATGTGAGACCAATAAAGAAGAATGGGGAGAGAAAAGGAAATGAACTGCAAGACATCTCTGTCATGCCAAGCTGCAGATTTCAGGAGGTTTTGCTTTCTTTTCTGGAATATCCATGAGCTCTGCATGGCTTCCTCTGAGCCCCACACTTCCCACGCCAGGATGAGTAGGTGGAGATTGGTTACCTTAGTCAGTGTTCTGTTGGGGGGCACTGGCCTGATGTCAAACTGCAGATCTGCTGTCAAAGGCAGCCCGAAGCTCCAGCCACCATACCTGAGTGAAAACCAGAGGGAAACGCATTGCTGCCCTCATCCCAAAGCTCTGATTCTCTTGGATGGGCCATATCAATGTGCCATGGCCACCCCAGGCAATTCCAGCCTGACTTTAGAGAGTTTATCCCAGTGTGGGGCCAAGCTACCTTTGCTGTGGGAGCTTTTCTTTGGGGGGGAAAAAAAACCTCAGAAGTTTGGCAACACAAGACTGTGCTGAAAGCCTCTGTTTGAGGAAGATCCTGGAGCCCTACGGACTCCTGAGCTGTGTGCCTGCCACTCTGGGCTGAGATGACTGCTTCTGACCCAGCAGATGAGCAGCTCAGTTCATCAGTGGCAGACAAACACTTTTCCTTGGGTTACCTCTGCCCCAAGCCCTGCTGTGCAGCTGCCTGGCAGAGCCCAGACCCACCAACAGCTCTGAGAGCCCCGAGGCACCAGGAAGTGCTCCGACTCTGCTCTCACTGGAATGGGTGCACTCCTTCAAGTGAAGTACACACTGACACTCTTCAGAGAACCAAACCTGGAGGAAAATCTCTCCCCAGGGTTTACTTCATGACAGGCTGTGTCAGATTTTCCTCTTTTTAAAGATTTCTGAGTCAGACAAAGGCTTGTCTGCAGATCCAGCCCCAACATGCCGAGTGATTGAAACGTTATCCCCAGGCTATCTCTGCTATGATCAAGCAGAGCACTTGCACGAGCCTTTAGCTTTTATCCATGATTGCAGGACACTTTAGCTCCTTTCACCAGATTCTAAACCCCTACTGCAGTGCCACCTCTTTAGGCAGAGGGGATGTGACAGGTGTAGGATGTCCTGCATTGCTCCCGGAGGAGAGGGAGGGGAGTTTGTGCCCTACCGTTTCTGCAGGAAGTCTTTGGTGGTTGCCAGGATGTAGGTCTCCACATTGTGCCCTGTCAGGTTGTACAGTGTCCTTGTGGAGAAGGTCCTTCTGTGAGGGGGAGTGTAGTTTGTCTGTGGACATGTCTGAGGGGAGACAAACAAAAAAAAACTTTGTGCTTTAACTAAACATCAGGACAATATTGAGAGCCGGACAGCAGCGTTTTGTGAGCCTCATTCCTGCAGAGGCTGCTCCTTCCCAGGCCAGGGTGCACAGACACACTGCACACATCCCTGCACACTGTCCCCAACACATTCAGGGAGGTGCTTAAAAACAACCTCTGCTTAAATCTACCCTTCAGTTCTACTGCATCAATGGGACCTTGAAATGTGCTTCATGCTATGGAGGAAGATTTTGGCTGAATTAAGGCTGATCCTACTTAGCAGAGTGACTGCACAGACAACTGCAGAGGGCAAAACAACTCACAGAGCAGAAAACTCCGTGGCGACCTCAAACTCTCATCTTCCATTTCACAGCAGCTACACTCTTACATTTCTGCTTTGCTTGTCAGTCACTGGAAATGTTTGCCTGGGCTTCAGAGAAACCTTGAATTAGTGCTGAATATATAATTTAACATGCTGAGGGCCAAAGTCACATCACTGTTTCATGAGGTTGAAGTGTCCTCCCAGACAGCATGTTGGCTGCTTCCTTCAGCTCATCCATAACAAAAGCCCTGGACTCCCCCATTGTGCATCTGTTCATCTGAATACACAAAATAGCTTCCTCCATGCTGAGGAACACCTGCCTGTGCCTGCTAGAGGTGAGAATCAGCTTTGAACCTCATCCCAACTTACTGGAGAAATTATGCCAATGCTTTTAATGATGTGAAATTAAGTCTATGTCCAGAAAACTGCACAAAATAGCTGCATTTTAAAGAATGACTAGAAAGGTTTAACTTAAGTACATCCTCTACATTGAAATGGCATCATATTGTGCCATGGATTATTTGCTATGGAAAAAAGCTGAGGACAGGTGAACAGCACTGCAGGGAGGAGAGCTCAACCCCAAACTGAAGTGTAAAACTGTAACACCCTTGGGGCAGAATCTGCCTTTTCCTCATGTGCATGCAAAGGCATTAAGCCCAGCAGTGCCCATATCTGACTCTGTAGGTACCACTGTAATGCAAATAATTAATATTATTAATAATTAATATTTAGAACAAGGAGCAGTTCTAGACTTGGCATGAAGTTAAATTCTGAAAAGCAAGCAGAAAAAATAACTGTGATTTTATACAGTGGCAGTGCTTGTGTAAGATGAAATCTTCCTTTTGAACACACGCTCACCTCTGTCAAGAGGGACAATCATACAACCCTCAAAAACACCATTAAACCTTTTCCTACCATGGGAAGCAAGGCAGGGATGTTAGGGTGTGAATCCTCTGGGGATGCTGTTTCCTTTCCCATCCCCAAACTTGTGCAGACAGTGGTTATCCAGTGTACAAATTCAACAAGGCCAAAGAGAGACAGGAGGACTTGGAACACTGAGTCCCCCTTAGCATCATGCCAGCCCATAAAACCACTCCCAACAAACAAGGCCCCCAGTTATCCCCCAAGCCCCCTCACTTTTGGGTTTATCCAAGTTACCTGGATGCCATCTGTGCAGTTGCAGGCAGAATATTTGGTTCTCTGGTTTCCACTGGTAATCCACTGGCCAAGCATGTCCTCTGTCAAACACTGCCTGAAAAGGAACACATTTTCCTCTGAGGCTCTCTGTGCTCAGGTGTGCAAACGAAGCTAATTGCTGTCATGTTTAATGACAGCAAGGCTGGCAGTTGAGCAGCTTCAGCAGGAAAGCAGACCTTGTCAGCTCTGGGTGGTTCAGGGAATCCCCAGCCTCCTGCTGCCTCCCGTGCCCTCTGGCAGAGCGCCCTCCCTGCTGCTCCCTGCACCTGGATTCGCTCAGCTGATCAGACAGAATCCAGGCCCCACTTCATCCCTCCAGTAGACAGTACAAGGAATTGGCACTCATAGGCCAAAAGGATCTGAAACCAGCCCAGAAATAAGGGCTATTGTTGTGGCAATCCCTGGGCACTCCTGTGATGGGCTGTATTGCCTGGGCAGTCACTGCAAACACTCAGCATAAATATTTGCCTGCACGAGCATTCAAGTCTGCCCAGGATTTTACCACCAATGCCCTGAGAATTTATCTTCAAAGCCCAAAACAAACCAGCCCTCATGGCACAGCTTTTAGACAGAGGTAACAAACACTGTGCTGAGAACTTGCTGTGCGGGCTCATGTTATAATTGGAATTATTGGGGCAGCAAGGACCACTTCCCAGAGAGGAGAATTGCTTGTTTTTGTCCTGGCATTCTGCCAGCACCAAAGCTGCTTCCTTATCACTCCTAATAATGCAGGGGTCCGATGCATGAGAATTCTGCAGATGATCAAAGATAGTTATTAAGGTCTAAGGGCTAATAGTGTCATGCCAGTTCTCCTGCAGGTTTGAAGTGTATGTGGAAAAAACCCCAAGAACTACTTACGAATTGCTTTCATTCATGCACGTGTTATCCGTCCCAGGGAAAGCCAGCATGGAAGCAACTAAAGCAGCTGTGGTTTCATTAAAATTCCTAAGAATTAACAAAGAAAAACAGAAAACAAGGTTCAAGGAACTTCCACTACCCCTGTGAGGAGGAAAACTGTGCTTGAGTTAAACAGGATTTAAGATGTTAAATAATTATTTGTGGAAGCAGCACTGAAGGACATGCAGTATGTGAGGACAGTCACACAAGTTTAAAAGGAGTCCTCATCACCTCAGCTGCTCCAGGCATTTGCTGCCTCTAGATCCAAGCAAGATTCTTTTGGACAATCAAGATTCTCTTTACAAGGGAAAAAGAATTTACTGCAATTTTCAGGCAGTGGTTGCAGCCCTGTCTCAATCAGCTCTCTCATCTGTGACATCGACTTGGTTTTGACCATTCAAGAAGATTGTCCTTGGTTCTGCCCCAGCTCTTGAGCAATGACCCACCAGGAGAAGCAGGGAACATTAGGAACAGAGGACTCGGACGTGCAGCTCTGGGTCATTCCCCCATCTAGCAGGACTGAAGTGGAAAGGCATGAGGAATCCTGGGAAGAACACCTAGAGCAGATAGCTTTAGAGCTAAATTTTATATTTCTGACTTAGAGCTGAGAATTACTGGAGAAAGAAAGAAGTTCACAACATGAAAACCGAATGACACCAATTACAGTTGTTTTGGTAACAGGATTTTTAAGCACAATGAAATGACTCAGTGGTGACATTTTAATCACAGTTGAAAAGCACATGCTGTCCCAATTGCCTGTGTGCCTTAGACCAGCAGGGCCTGGCCAGGATAGCACATCCTGTGCTGACAGAGAGCAGGGCAATGCTCACAAGATAGATAGAATTCGATCCCAGAGTTGTAATGTTGGAGGCAACTGATGTGGGTACCTCATTTCACAGTGGGGGAGGAGCATGTATGTATATATTAAGAAAATCCCTGTGGCTGTTACAGGGCTGGAGGACCCCAACGGGAAGCACCAAGAATATTCCTCACACATTTCATAGTTAAATCCAACTAAGACATTGTTTATCTGAAGCTTTCTGGTCTGAGCCAAGCCATGTCCTCAGAGATTCCTTAGGAACAGGGTTTCTCTGTGCTGTCTGCACACTGTGTGTGCTGTGTGTAGGACACTGGCTGTGCTCAGAAATAACCCTGAACGGGCTCCTTCTGCACCAAGGGGACTCAGGGTGCCAAGGAGCAGCACTCACCCAAAGAAGTCTGCCTGGTCGGCCGTGCCATACAGTGAGGGGGACAGCAGCAGCTCGGGGTACTCGGTCTCCTTGGTCCTCAGTGTCCCCAGGCCCATGGCAGCCATCACGAAGAGCACAGGGAGGATGACCTGGGCGATGAAGCCGCGCACGTCCCGCCGGGTGTGGTGGGACCTCTTGATGAACAGGGCCGAGGTTTTCTTCAGCAGCAGCGGCAAACCCCGCAGGCTCTTGGACCTGATCAGGAGCTGGTCTGGGCACAAAGGACAGCATTTGGTCAGGGCTCAGCATTTGTGCCATGGTTAGAGCACTCTGGGAGGGTATTTTGCTTCCTGCACACCTTCCCAGATGGCAAATCAAAACTACTAAGGTGGAACAAACACAGGAATCAGGGGTGGGACAGGACTCCAACCATAAGCTCACGTGAAATTTGTTAAATTTCAAATGTGTATGTGTAGTGACTTTCAGTGTGAGACCATGCAAGAGGCTTCAAGATGAAATAAGTTATCTACATCCTACCTACCCAGCTGCAGCCTACAGAGGAAACATATTTTTCTTTGAGATTTGCAAGCTGAAATCTTTAATAACTTAAAAAGGAGGCCCTCAGACAAATAAATAACAAAATTAATCCTGAAATAAGAAAACAAGCACAAGCCACTGGACCTCTTGCATGGACATGTTTGGTGGTATACTAAAAGCAGAGCCAAATCCTGTGCCATCTATTCTTCTTTATGAAATACTAACCTATATAATATACCATAAAAAAATCCTTTTCAGCCTATTTTTAAGGATGAAACAAAACACTTCTCTACACAAGTGACTGTTTCTGGTAATATTTACAGTGCAGGTCAGCTTTGAGAAGTACAAAAATACCTCTGTGTCATCCCTTGAGTGCCTCTCTAACTATAAATGGTATATTTATAAGTACAAAACAATGTTTCTAACCCAAGAAAGAATTGCAGCCAGGCCTGTCTCATTTTTGGAGTGGGCCACCTTTGGCAGGTCTCAGACCCTCAGGGATAGTGGTGTAGCTTGGTTCTCTTCTGATTGTGAATTTACCCCAGTGTCTGGTTCCTTTACCAAACTGCAATGTCTGGGGCACAGCAAAAAGCAGCAAGGAGGACCCAGCTCAGAGCTTTTCCAACAGACTAAGGGATCTCCACGAAGTTTCTTTCCAATTCTATGAGTTATGGGGAAATAAACCTCTACATCTATTACAGCAATTACTTCCAGAGGTACACATTTACTCTTTCACCCACATGCTGTATTTGATTAGATTAAAACCTGGATCAATTTAAAGGAAGGCAGATGCAAACAAAACCCCTTTAGCCATTTATCTTGTGATTTAGACTATTCCAAACCAGGGGATCTAAAGGACTGATGAATGCTGTGCTGCTTATAGGTAAAAACTTATAAAATGAAGGCCTTGTTGCCTTTGTAAAATCATGGCTCAGGCCTGTTACTTCACCTAGAGAAGGACAAGAGAAGGACTTTTCCCTCTTTTTTTGGGAATCAGGGATAGGTGAACTACAGGGAGAAAAACACACTGAGTGACCATTGTGTGTTCACATAGTGCTGTGTGGTGATTGGTTAAATCAAGCTTGTTGTGCTTTAAAACTATGTAAAGAGCTAGAAACTGTATAAAAGAGGCTATGTGGTATTAAAGATAAGCCTTTTGCCTGGAGTTGTTGGTGTGATTCGTGCTTGTGGCATCCGTCTCAACGGGACAGTGCTGTATTTCCAGTGATTTATAGGGTTTGTGATTCCTGGCTGGGTGAAATGTGGTTTTCAACAGAGAAAGAAGACAGGGAGCTCAAATCAGTCCATCTGTCAGTGTTTGCATCTGCAGTAAATCTGGAATAAACCCTGTAGGTGACTGAGTACCGTCTCTTTCTGTGAAGGTGTCTGTGCTCAGAGACATTTCGTCACCACTCATGTGACCACTGACTCCAGGCAGCTGATGGGGCAGTGCAGCATCTTCTTGCTGGTCCTTCACTAGCTCTTTTGTCAGATTGAGGAACACCTATGGAGCAAGAAAATATGAAGGAAAATTTGTCCAAATTACTCCATTTACCAAAACAATTACCAGAATCCACTCTCCTGCTTTGTAGCTGTTATTAGTGCAGCACTTATGTACTATAATCCTCCTTCTATTCTCTTTGTGCTCTGTGAGAGAAATTCACTTTTTTTTCAGTATAAAATTGTTGTCCAACTCCTTGTCATGTCCTGTCTCTGATCTGCTGCAGCAGTGGAAACTCAAACCTTTTTCTTTGGGATATTCACCCTCTAGCTCCTGACAATCCCACTGCCTCCATGCTGGGAGTGTGCAGTCATGGCACCTGAGCTGCACGTGGGACACGATGTACAACTTGCTCTTGCTGCCTTAGGAAAACACCTTAAAAGAAAGCAAGAAATTCTGAGCAGGAAGGTAACCATCTCCCTCCTCCCTCCTTTCTGCAAGACAAGGGTCATCACTGCTCATCATTTACTTTTTATTTCTGATGCAATTAAATGTGTTTATTTGACCAGAGATTTCCCAAGGGCAGAAAGGTGCCTGTGTTACTCTCTCCTTAGTCTGACTCCAGTGCCACATTTTCTGAGTAAAACATCAAAATGCTGTCAGCAAGGTGAGACATTAGTACATGTATAGATTTCTGGATACGCCTACACACTTGTGTACCTAAGTGCAACCCCTTCTTCCCTGCCTGAAGCCCTCACACAATTCCTAACATGCCCAGGGAACAGAGCCACACAGTGGTGTCAAAATAATCTCCATGACATTTCAGTAAATCCAGCAGCTCCTGAGCTTGTACCTCTTCCACAGTTGTGTTGGAAATCCCGTAGCAGCCCAGGTGGAGATCATTCAAGCTGGTGTCCAGGGCTCTGAGGAGGGCCTGGTAGGCCCCTGACACTGTGGACTTGAAGGGGGGAAGCACGTACACGAGCTCTCCACCAATATCCTCCTTGAGATAAGCCTCTGGCAGATAGGACTGGATCAAGGAGGTCACTGCTGTGGTGTCACATTCCTCTATCATGTTCTGAAAAAGGAGGAAAACACTCTGTGGTCACTGAAAAGGCTGTGAGGTCAACCTTCCTCCTGCGGGACCTAGCCCAAATCCTGGCCCCAGAGCGTAACTGGCAAGTGATCTCAGTCCAGCTATCCAACATGTCAGAGTAAATACCGAAAGCAGATGGAAGTGGGTTTCTGGAAAAAACCCCTTGGAAAAGGGACATGTGGCACTGAGCCCATCCTGGTCCATCCAAAACCTCACGGGGTTGGGCTCAATCAACCACTTTGCACTGCTAGATGTTTGTAGTACAACAGAGAAAAAGCCTGGCCACCAGAGAGCTACATTTGGCTGCCAGCACAAACTCACTCCTTCCCATAAGAAAACAGGGCTTGCTCATGGGTCTTTTTCATTTTCTCTCTCTCCAGTGCCAGCACTCTGGAAGGGAGGCCGTTCTCTCATGGGATCTGTGTGCTGGGGCTACCAACAGCACTGTAATAAATACTATCAAGAGCAGAGTTCCCCCACTCCTTGCAAGCAGAACACTTTGCCTCAGGTCAGACACCATGGATGGGCTCTTTCCATCTCTTTTATTCCTCTGAACTCCAGAGTTCCCACTCTGCACCCAGCTTTGCCTTTAACCTTCAAGGAGACCCTGCTCTTTTCCAACAAAGCAGAGCACTGACATTCCTGTTTTCAGAAGGCCATGGAGGTCACTCAGCTCCTGCCAATACATCCCTCAACCAGCTTTGATGACTCCCTTGGAGACAGAGCTGCCAGGAGCTCTAGGACCAGCTCAGACACGAACCTTCTTTTTTGTGAGTGTCAGGTGGTAGCCATCCCCAAAGGTTTCCTTGAGGTAGAAAGGTGAGCCACAACACTTGAGCCCTCCATGCTCTAGGAAGGCAATGCGGTCGCTCAGAACTTCTGCTTCGTCCAGGTGATGTGTGGAGAGAATGATGGTTCTGCCTGGAAAACACAGTCATCACAGAATGAACATGTGGTTTTGAGGCACAACTGGATTTTAGAAGGATTTGGGTTATTCTCTTTCCTTTCCCAAAACCTTCTTCCTCTGTATTTGCCTACACAATGATATCATCAATATATTTGCAGAGGTTGCAGAGCTTCCCCTTGTTCTGGATGAATCCATGGCAAATAAGTCCACATTGTTAAACCAATACCATGAATGTTTTTAACAATTTTCTTTTGTCACATTGTGGTCAGATCTGTCCTTATCTGAACAGTGAGACAGGTGAAAGCCCCACTGAATGAGGGGACGCAGAGTATCAGGTGAAAATCAACTGCATTTTTTGCTAATTATTAGTGAAATTGGATGAAAGGCAACAAGAGAGACAAATTTTACAGCCTTGTAAGCTGTGTACTACGGTAAAGTTATTTTTTAAATGACACTGTGAATTTACAGAAGCCAGCCAGGATGCACCCTGCAGCCTCCAAACCCCACAGTTCAATGCCACTGCTACCATCTTTGCAAAAGTGACACGAATCACCTTTGCTTCTGGGCAACATCTCTCATCACAGTACCTTTCTTATTCTTGGAGATAATTTCCCAAATACTCCTCCGGGAGCACGGATCCACCCCCGTGGTTGGTTCATCCAGAATCACCACCCTGGATCCCCCCAGGAGAGCAATAGCTATGGAGAGCTTCCTCTTCATCCCCCCGGACAGGGTGCCAGCCAGCTTGTGACGATGGCTGTACAGCCCAGTCTCCTTCAAAGTCCTGGAAAACAGAGAGAAAACAACCCCCAAAAGTTATCCTTCAGGCATCTTTTCCAAGCAGGGAATCTGAAAATACCCAGAAAAACGGTAACTGCAAAAGAAAAACTGCTCAAGTATGGACTGCTCTGCTGAGCGGTCACAGTGTAGTCACCCCACAGCTCAGGCATTGGGGATTTTAATTTAAAACATTTTTGAGGATGTTTTCAAAGTTTTCATCTGACAAGTCAAGGTTAAAGGCTCAACCTCATCAACTGAGACACCAAGATCCAAACTCCCTGGGATGTTCTGGCTGCTTCATTTTTCCACAGAACCAATAAAGTCAACATCATCTTTCTGACTGGTTGATTAAATCTCTTTCCGACGAAAACTGTAAAGCAGCAAGGAGTAGACCCTTAGGCCTATAAATTCATCTCCAAATAATTGCCACAGCAGCTTGTAAACCCCCTGGCGAAGAGATATTGTTTTCTTACAGCCACAGGTATCAATATATTCCTCCAGTCAGAGCAAGGCACCATTTGAACCCTAAGCTGGAGCTAAAACAAGTCCTCCAATCCATGATTTGGAGCTTTGCAGGGGCACTGGCACCACCACACAATTTTGACAGCCCTCCCTCCCTTCTCCCACCCTGCTGCTTTTATACCTCTTCACTTCTTGGTAGAGCTCATGTTTGCTGCAGTGAGGGACTTTGATGTAGCCATAGAGCAGGAGATGCTCCTTGGTGGTGAGGTAGTTGAAGAGGACGTTGTGCTGCATGCAGACCCCCATGTTCTTCCTGATCACCTCCTGGTCAGTCCTGATGTCTTTGCCATACACAAAGATCGTGCCTGACGATGTAGGGAACAACCCAGTCAAAATAGATCTGAAGGAAAAATAAACAGAAAGGCGAAGTTAGAAAAGGGAGAAAGCTGTGGGTAGTTTTTTTCATGTGGCCCTGTAGCTGTCACTGCTTCCGAGGTTTCCTTGTACCACCTTCCCACTCCTTCTGGCCAGACACCCCTGCCCACTGTGTATCCTGCTGCCCAGCCAGTCTGGGCAGAGCAGAGGGCAATTAACATCTATGGACATCCTTGTCCCCCTCTGTGGGATTGCAAGGGCAAGCTCCAAGCTCACCCTGGCTACTCCTCACCTGTACTTTTACCTTCTTCAGCCCCCCTCTCCCTAGGTCAGACCACTGCATATCCCACACATCAGTACTCAGGAATGCCCTTGACTTGCAGCCTAATTACTGGGAATTCACACAATGCAGTTACTCTTTATCCTTTGAGGTCTGCCTGCAGCACCCAGCCAGCCTCATATTGTAACCACAGCTGAGACTGAAAACCACCTCTTCGTCTGACTAACCACAGCAGATGATTTCACTGCCATTATTCATGAGCAATGGGAGAGGACTTCTGGATGAGACACCTCACAGTGGGCAGCACTTTCATCTAGTTCAAGCAAATAACCACCCACCAAGCAAGAGCTGAGTCTCCTGCTCAGAATAACTACTTGCACATTACAGCTCACTTTTGGTGCTGTCCTGCAGGGACTAAAGGGAGAAGATGCATCCCAGAGCACCCTTCACCTTCACAGAGGTCTTGCTCTCTCCAGGGACTTTTAACCATCATTAAAAAGCAGTAACCTGTGACCTTACTCAGGATTTGAAGCCTGTGCTAAGTTTCAAGAAGGTTTTATAGTTTTCTCCATATCACCTTTGCTACACTTTGCAAACAGAGTATGAGGTGAATTGATAATAAGCTGAGGTGAAGCACACATCTGTCTTACTGGTTTTGGGTCTTCTGAGGCTTCTGTTCATCAGCTAATGCTGCTCTCAGAGATATGCACATATATATCAGTGGAGAAATCAAGTTCTACAGGTCTGTTCTAGTGCTGTTATCTTACAAGTCAAATAATAATTTATAAACAGCAAGGCTGAAAGGCCAATGCATTAATTCCCTGCCATTCCAGCCCAACCAACACATGAGTCTGTACAGCTGAAGTGTATCTTTATTAAGTTTTCTTACTAGTATCACTTCAGTTTTGATGTGTGCATGAGCTCCCCACAGCTTCCACAACAACCTAACCCCAGGCCATGGAACAAAACACCTGAGCAGTTGCTGTGCTGTGTATCCCAGTTATCTCACCAGATTAAAAAGCATGTTCCTAAGCAGAAAGGGACCTTTTAGAACCTAAAGAATTCTGACAGATGAAGGAACTCCCGAGGTCATCCATGAACAAGATGAAACGTGCATGAGGGATTTAACCTAGTGAAACACCTTCCTCAGTCTCCCACTGCTGCACAGCCCCACTTGCCCTCTTGTTCACCCAATCACACCCCACAGGACAAGAGAGAGCAGCTTTAAAGGATACACACATGGTTGTAGTCTTCCCAGCACCATTGTGTCCCAGCAGGGAAGTAATATTCCCTTCATAAAAGTTGAGGCTGAGGTTGTCCACTGCAGCTTTGGATCCATAAACCTTTGTTATGCCGTGGAGGGAGACTCCCAAGGTGAGGTCAGTGGGCTCCGGTTCCACGTGAGGGTGGGGGGCACCTTTGACACCAAAGAGAAGGGTCAGGGACAGTTACTGCAGTGCAGCAGGTGTTGTGCTACTTTTCTCATCCCAGAGAAAACCAAAATACAGTGAAGGCAGGTGCCTTTCAGCCAGGAATATTGAGAACACGTCACCAGACCCGCATCATTTTGAGCTCTCTGGGATTTCTCCTTTTTTACTTCTGCAGCTTCTAATAACTCCTGAAAACAGGCATTAATTACTTCTGAAAAGGTCTCATATTTAGATGTTTCAGAGCACCTAACTTTATTTATACTAAACAAGCACAGCTAATTAGAGGCCATGCAGTTATTTTCAGTTAGGTGGAACCAGCAAGCTTTTGTGTGTGATCTCAATATTTTACTGGCTTAATATTTAAAGAGATAAGCAAAGAAGCACACATGCCCTTTTTGCCAAGTGGAAACCTGTATTTGCTTGCCCAAACAAAGCTTTCTACACAGAGAGACAGGCGTGGAAGGTAACAGTCCAACTAGAACACACAGGAATATGCATGTGAAAAGCAGTACTGACTCTCCACAACAAATAGGAAAAACAAATATAATTTAAGAGCCAAATCTCCATTCATGTGAGTACCAACTTTCCATTTTTCCTGTGCTTCAAAATAGTGATCAGTGGTGTTTTCTGCATGTTGTACTCCTTTACAAATCTGGCTTTGTTTACCCAAAATATGTTATTATTGCTACCCCATCTAGTATCCACATACATATCTTATTGGGGAAGGGGACTTCTTTCCTTAACATCAGCTTGGAGAATAGCAGGCCTCTTTGTTTCTCATTCCAGAAGGGCAGGTAGCTGTTGTATTCGATCCAGTAAGATGGAAGCAGTGGGAAGTACCAGGGAGCAGCCATGCCATATCTACCTGCAGGAACAGGAGTCTCGTTCAGGTATCTGTTCCTTAGGAAGTGTTACTGTTGGGATGCACTCAAAATAGCAAAAATTAACTTTGCAGAGATCTCTTGATATGCTCATGCACTACCAGGACTTGGTAAAGACTCTTTCTGATTGGCACAATAGGAAGCACTCACTAATTTGTTATTCTGAGTAACTCCATAGCTGGAGGGCAGGAGAACTTTCTATTTTCCACTGGGTGGACTTCTGTATGCCAGTGGATTGCTTCATTAGGTGGGGAAGAAAAGCAAAAGACAAATGTACTGGCTCTTGCCCAAGGCAGGAATTACTTTTTGAAACCAAATGATGTAAGTAACACAGCTCAAAATCACTCAGCTGACAAACGCAGGCTAATGTGCTCTGCACCCACTCTCACCCACCAGACTACAATCACACTCTCCTGTGTCCTTGGCTTCAGCTTCTTCAGGAGATCTACCTACCCATGTGATAGGCTGAGAAACCCTAATTCTCCCTTCCTCTGCTCTCTCAGTGCCATTAACAGGCTCAGACAGCCACAAAGTCGTGCTCCCTTTGGTCTGGGGCAGAGTGTGTGCCTGAGCCACTGAATCAGCCAGCACTGTGTTCATTGTTCTCCAAAAGAGATGCTACAGCACCACCCTCAATGCTTTGCATCCTTACCTGGGAAAACATTCCTTATGTACCACCCCAGGATGAAGTAAATGAAGGAGTCTATCAGAATGAGCCAGCACATCCAGCCAAAGGAAGTGTTGTCTCCAATCATCGGGGACTTGTACATGTTGTCCCACTGCAGTCCTGCAGAGAGGAATTGAGAAATACAATCAGAATCCATCTCAGCCAGTGAAATGTCACCCCCAGGAGAGCTCAAAGCCTGGCTTTGTCTGCAATAAACTCACCTATGCCCTGTGCCTCGTAGCGAGCAATGTACTGACTTGCATAACTGAATGCAGTGGGAGACAACAGACTCTGGGGAATAAACAAAATTGAAAATAAGGAACACATGAATTAGTCTCAAAGAGAAGTCAGCTCAGTCAACCAATCACTGGCTGATTCCAATAGCCAGAAAAATAAGTGTTGGGTTTGGTTTTATTCCCAGCAGTCACAAGGAGCACTGGACTAGGCCTGTGATGGGAAATGCTACCTGGTGACAGGCTGAAATGTATCCTTAGAGCTTTGTTTTCTTTTGCTTCCACACCCAGGAAACATCTTCCTCCTTCATACAGGGCTTTATTTCAGGCTTTTGAAATACAGCAGTGCTAGAGAATTACCTCACTGAGCCATGTGGTTAATTATTTTACCATTTGCATTAATAGATGTAATTTCCTGAATTTGGTGACTCAAAGAAAACGAGTCTGGTTTCTGGAACCTAACACCTACCTACTCTGCCCCTTGGTAAGAAACAAGGCTTTACATCTACTCCCATGTGTAGGAATTTGAGACGCTGGAAGCCAAAGGATGATCTGAGGTAGGAATGAGCAGAGCCAGCTCTGCTACCCAAACCCCTCACTGAGACAGTTTTTCACAGTGGGTGAATTTTCCCATTTTCCTTTGCAATTCCAAAGGGGAAAAGTACACAGCTCAAACTACGGTGATTCAGATGCCAGGTGGGAACTCACTATAAATCCACAAGAAGTTCCTGCAGTCATGGGACACAGCTAATTCCAGGTGTCCCTCAAACAGGCCCTGGCCAACTCTCCTGCCATGCCTGCCAACGGGAATGGAATGGAATTCAGAAAGGCACTGAATTCCCATGTATATGGGACATGAGACACAGTAAGAGCTGGAGTGTACCGAACTCCTGCCTCCACACAATGCCTGGAAATATGGAGAAGCAGAACTCACCAGGAGGCTCTTGACAGAGAAGCTCAAGTGGTTCTCGATGACGAGCAGCACGATGAAGGGGAAGAAGGTGAGGATGTACACGAGGCTGCCCACCAAGGCCGCGATGTTGGTGTTGTTGAAGAAAACGCTGATGAAGTAGCTCATGGCTATGATGGACAGGCTGTAGTCCATCAGGTACAGGAACAGGAGCGCTGTGTCTGTTTTGGGAAGGATCTCACCCACTTTTAGAACGACAATGAGGAAGGTGACGGTAATCAGCAGGAAGATGGCACACTCGATGAACCAGGCGATGAAATGGCTGCTGGCATTGACACCCATCATCTTCATGTACTGCAGAGAGCAAGGTGGGAAAAACAACCACAAGTGGCATTTGAGAGGAATGAAGAGATCTTTCTGCTGATATTCAATGATTTATTTTTCCAGCTTCTGGACACGGCATGCAACAAGACCATGCTCATCCTATCCAGGGACAAACCACGTACTCCCATTTCAGGAATGCCCAAGGCTTGCAAAGCAGACTGTTGGAAAAGAACAGCACAGACAGGACCTGCAAGGATCAAGTGTCACAGCCCACAAGCTCCAAAGAAGCTTCTGGCCTTAGATTTTCTAATTTTTCTAGAGCCTTTTGGTTATTTCTTTAAATAATGATAATTGATCCAGTGGCTTAACCTTAAAAGCCCCCAAATGTCTTTGAAACCAGACCTTTCTCACACAACCCCAAGACAACAAATAGCAGCTAAATTACTACGGTTACAAGGAAGAAATATTAATTTATATTAGCTGATGATTAATTCCCCATACTTGCATAAAACTGTAAATTTGTATTGGTAAATCCAGAAGGAACTACTGGTGTCTTCTTGTGGATTATTACACAGTTAAAAAGGTTAGTGATGCCCTGATCCTTAGAGACAGTGAAAATGGTTGCCTAAATTAGAGTAAGGTGCTGCCAGGGAGCACTCACTGGGGTTCACTCATTTTCCACCTCCTCACAGGTCAGAGTGTCCTTTCTTGGAAATGTTTTTGGTGAATCAGTATTTGTTTCCATGGTGTTGGATAAAATACAAATCTGCTCAAAACTCTCGTTGCTTGTTGAAGCTTAGTTTGACAAAAGTTCTTCGCTGTTCATCTCTATTGACAGTGATCACACTGAAAACCTGAGTTAATTTAATAAATTCCCAATGTCTCAATGTCATTTCTTTTCCAACAGGCAACCTGAATGAAGAACTTCATTTCAGAGGAGCTGATGTAATATGTAGCACCTTCTGAAATATTAAGTATAATAACTTCAAGGATAGGAAATAAGTCACTTTTCACGTCTTTGCCCCCAGTAGGTATGACTCAAAGTCAATTTTTAGAGAGCTTTAAATCTTCAGAAACCCTGTAATTTTGTGAGGTGCCCGTGTCTCCTGTGTTCAGCACTGCAAAGCAATATTCCTCCCACTTGAAGGGCAAACACCCTGCATTTCCATGGCTTTGAGCTTGGTTACAATGTCAGAATTCACACACTGCAGGCCAAACAATAGGTATCTGCAATATTTTCCTTAATGCTTGTTTTGCTCCATTTAATACTGAACATCAGACACACCAGCCACTAATAAGGAAAATCTGTTTATAATTCTGCACGCCCCAGAAAGTTTCCCCATACCTCATAAAGCCTCAGATCTTTCTCCTGAACAAGTGTTTTAACAAAATCAGCTATGAACAGCACCCAGGCAGCCATCAGAGCAAATGGAAGAGAGTAGGTCACGCTGGTTAAGAACCTGTAAAAGGCAAAAGCAGGCTTCAGCTGAATACAGAATGTTCTGGGGATTAAGGCTTTATACAAGAATATATTTTTCAGAACAATACTCTGGCACAGGAAAAGACATGCTTATATTTCAAAATCCGGAGTAAAATTAATAATTACAAAAAAAGGACTCCTTTGCCATTGCATTGGATTTTCTATTCATCAAACTCCTGACTGTTCAGAATATTTTTTTTCTTTTTTTTTAAGTTGCAGAGGGATTTCCTTGCTCAGCAGCACCACTGGCAGGAGCAGGAAGCGCCATGGGCAGTGGCATCTCCTGGCTCTCTGATGGGCTGCATTCCATCTGGAAACATCACAGCAACCAGCCATAATTCCCAGTTCTGTTCACAGATAGAATGGCCAAATGCCCTTATCAGGCCACAATTCCTGGTGCTGGAGTCTAGATATGGGTGCTTTTCTATGGATTGGCTGTCCTACCAGCCCACAGGACAGGCACTGCAGATCCAGGTCACATTTCTTGGCTCCTCACTTTAATGAAAACCTTCTTCCAGTGCCAAATGTGTGCAGAAAAAAAGATAACAATGGCCAAAAATAAATTTCTCCTTTTGCCATAGAAAGCAAGTTTTTATAGCAGGAGACTCCCTTCATTGCATCTGTGGGGCTTATGCTTTCCTTCTTAATTCCTAAACCTGGCTTGAAACCCATAATCAGTGTTATTTCTGGAAAATATTTAATGTAACAGTAGTATTTAACAATAACAGTGAGAAATTAACATTACATTTGATTTTAATTTTTTTTTACCTGTAAAGCTGAAAATTTCCTATAAACCAGTGCTTCTGAAAATGCTTCCACGCAAATGAAGCCTTATTTATAAAGAATCAGGAAAAGGTCTTTCAAACTCCTAAAAATTCAGCATATCCCAACACCTTGATGTACATATATATACATATTTCTTCTTTATCTCTACAGGATGATAGTTGTGCAATAACAATTGATAAGCAGGCATTTTGTGATG
The DNA here is from genome assembly GCA_013400515.1 of Erpornis zantholeuca. Taxonomy (NCBI): domain Eukaryota; kingdom Metazoa; phylum Chordata; class Aves; order Passeriformes; family Timaliidae; genus Erpornis; species Erpornis zantholeuca. The sequence continues at coordinate 144,465 of VZTN01016964.1, read as the reverse complement.
ACTTCTGCTGGATACAAATCCAAAGCCTTGAGGTATTTTAATAATTGAGCAGACATGTTCCCCTGAACCTGGGGTGGGGAGGGAAACCCGAAGGCAAGTGGTTTTCCCAGCAGCCCAAGAATAAAAAGGAGCAGACAGCACTGGAGTAAGTGCTTCCAGCAGCCAGTTGATCACTGTACAAAACTCTCTCTCAGCAATAACCCAGGAATTTGCTGCAGAACTGGGTTTGGATGCTCTCTGCCTGTGTCCTGGCAGGCACCTCACATGCTGCTGCCCCAAGGTGAGGTTATAGGTCCCCAGCTCTCTTAAGTGACAGCTGATACAGGAGATTAACAGGTCTGCTATGGCTCCTAAATATCTTATAACTCCCAAAAAATCTTTTGTTTCATGCAGTTGGCATGGAGGTTTTTGAGTAGAAAAATCTCCTAGGTCCAGCCTGTGCTTTTCCTCCAAGGGAAACCCTCTGTCAGGACACAGTGACCCTCACACCTACCAATACTTCTTCCTGAACATCCTCCAGTGCTCCCTGACAAAAACTGAAATCCCTTCCGTGTGTGCTTTCCACTCAGTTTGGCCACCATAAAGCTCATAAATGTAGGGACCCTTTTTTTCCCAATAAATCCATTTTCTAAGTTCTGCTGCACTGCCTGCATGTGAACACCTGTATGTGAACACTCGTATTTAACCCAAGTCCTGCCAACTCTCAATCCCACCATGTGCAGTAAAACAGGGACAGGGAGTTCTACCTGCTGAAAAACCTACAATTACCACCACAATCCGGGTAAAAACAGAGCACTGAAAACAAAAGATCAGGCAAACTAAACAGACCATCTTAGAGTCAAAAATTCCCTCTTTTGTTCAACCCAAGCAAACAGAATTAAATTATTTACATGCTACCTGAGCATGGTATTAAGGAAATCAGCACAGCTGGTGAACTCCATCAGTCAGATATGATGTGTTGACACAAAGCATGAAGGCAAAAGCCACCCTAACTTACATATCCTTGTTGTAGCAGGGGTAAGGCATGGCCTGGACCTGAACAGCTATTTCCTCTGGTTTCTTGCCAGTCTGCAGCTCAATAATGGCCCTTTCAATGCTGTCCTGGATGTAAATAAAGGCCCGGCTGTAGATCTGGCTCTGGGAGGTGGAATTGTGCGGCCCCACGGTCCAGATGCGCTCCCGGATCCTGTTGGTGGTTTGAGTTATCCTGCTGCTCATTCGGATGGTGTAGTTGAGCACAGGAGGGAGGGACAGGCCCCCATGAACTGAGTGTCCAGGGCTTGAAGGCAGCTTGAAAATGATACCTCGGAAAAGAAAGGGAAAAGGCTTTCCTTTGGAGTCGACAGCATGGGAGCAGCATGCACAGAAACATAGGAACTCCTCATTTTTACAGGGCTTCTTCACAGAAGTTTTTCTATCCAGAACATTTTTCCTGATTATTCCATATATAACACATATAACAGAATGGAGGACAAAGAGGGAAGCAAACTGCTGCTATGGGAATGGATAAGTATTACCAGGGTTTGAAGTTCCAAGAGAAGCAGAAGTTTCTATCAACCCTTCAGTTATGAAGTGTAACACCAAACAGGTCACAGGACTTAAGAATAAATCCTAATTGAGGTCTTTCTCTAAATATTAAGATATATTAATGATACAAATGCAAGTTCCTATTCCCTGGTCTCTCCACCCCTCTCTGCAGTTTGATCCCACAATCCAATCCCACAAATGTGAAAAGTAATACTGAGAATACTCAGTATAACATTATGGTGCTTGGCTGGAATATCTCAAGTGCTTTATGACCTTCTAATAAATTGAACTGTCTTTTATTTGGACTTGATGACCTTAAAGGACTTCTCCAACCTGAATGATTTTGTGATACCTTTCTTGATTAAAGCACCTTTTCCCGCGGGAGCCTGAAAGAAAGTGGCTGCACAAAGATCACCTTGGGGCAGTGGGATTTTGTTCAAACTGAGAATTAAGCAAGAGAAATCACCAGCTGACCACAGACAGTGGAGGTATAAGGGAAGCAGAGATATAAAAAGATCTCAGTGTGCAGGTCCCACACACACTGGCTCCAAATGGACTGCTGTGGGATGGGAGCTGTGACCACAACAGCTGCTGGTGAAAAGCCAAATATTTTATGCTGATTCCCACACTCCATTAGGGTAAATTTAATTGACAGGGGATTTGATACTGTCACATACTGGCAAACAGCTCGTTCTTCAGGAAGAGCTCCTTAGCCACCGCTTCCATTTCATCCAAGTCCTGCACTGCCTGAACGCGATTGAAGGAGACACAGGAGGACACGTTCACAGCCAGGGCAGCCAAAGTGTTCAGCTGATGGACAACGTCGGCGTTGTTCTGCAATTCCAGCCGGATATCATCTAGGGAGAAAACCCCACAAACAGACCCACCAGCATCACTACACACAGCAAAACCACTCCATCATTCCACTCCTTTACACTAATGATGACACCAGAAAGAAGGAAGAAAACAAACCCAAACCCATCATGCTAAGCATGAAGTGTGAAATGCTTTTCTGCACGCAGCAGTGCAATGAGGGCATGTTGTTGACCCAGTTTTTATGTTAATCATTTGTAATATGCTCGTGAGTTTGCCTTTGGGAGCATGCCAGCAATGGGATGTGACAGCTATCCCAAATCACAAGTCCTCACTGTCCTGCTGAGGTTTTAGGCTCACACACAGTGCTCACCATTCCCTCCACACCCTCTGGTTTAGGATGTAATCAACTCGCCTGTTGAGCTGCTGTGTCTCAGGGGAGGATGTGCTTTATCCAAGCACATCAAGGCAGAGCTGTGTGTGCTGTGCTGATGTGTGGACTGAAGCTGATACTGCAGTTAATAAAGATGCTGCTGTTTGCTGGCAGGTTTCAAAGGTGGCTGCATAATGCAAGGTAGCTAATATGGAACAGCTGCTGAAGGCACCGTGGCTTTATGGGGAGTTAAGGCAGGAGCTGTTGCTCATGAATAACACAGGGATCATCACCAACTGGATGTAAATGACTGCAACAGACCACAATCACTCTTGGCTGCTGCTGGGCTTCCCTGGTACAGTCCAGATTTATGTTGACATGCCTGGCCACTCATTGCAAAAGCAGGTAGGGCCAGCAAGACCAGGCAGGAAGGGACTGTCATCCCCACGCTGCGCACTCACAGGGATGTACCCACCACCACTGTTACTGGTGATTCTCACAGTGCTCAGCAGCAAATGCCACCCTGAAGGGGTGCAAGCCCAGCAGAGAACAGCAAACTGCAGCTGAGCATCTCCTGCATTGATGCCTCTGGCTCAATCAGCCTGGGTACCTTTATCTGATCCCTGGCTTTTCTGCTCTGGAGAACTTTTCATCTGCACCTTGCTGCAATGCAAGGGAGCCCTCCACAACATTTCCCAACAGAGTCCCAGGTAGCTCATTTGAAGTCATAATTACAGGTAAACAGTGTCCTCCAGTGGCCACACACCGCGGCAGAGCCTCCCATCTCTCTGCCTCTCAACACCCAGGAGAAACAGCTCTTCACACCAGCCCTTTGCCCTCTAAGAGCTTTTTCCCTGCAAGATCTCTGGATCACAGCTGGGATTGCCTTGCCCTGCAGCCTCCATCACGGGCCAGAGAAGAGCAGGACTAGGGGATGGCTGCAGGTGGGTGACTCTGGAGCTCCCAGACCTGAAGTACAAGTGAAGAAGAGAGCAGCACATACGGACACACTTACCCAGTTCATTTATCTGACTCAGGAGCTCAGCTGCATCCATATCCACCATCAGCTTGATAAAAACCTGCACAAAGGGATTCTGCAGGGCGTTCTATCAACAAGCAGAGAAAGAAAACACATTGGTTTGACCAGAAGCCTCTTGAGCTCCCTCACTGTGTATTTCTAAAACACAACAGAGCAGCTGCCTTCACTGAGCATTTGTACAGCCCCTTCCCCCTCCCTTCACTCGGTATCAGCATGGGGAAATGGCAGCAGTGAGAATGTCACAGAGAGTTCTCCAGCTCCAAGTTAGTGCTTCTTTGAGTTGAGAAAGGATGTCTACTGAGCCTCCACCAGGCACTAGAGTCCCATCAAGAAAATTACAGATAGTTTTAGTTAATCTAGAAGTAAATTTCCCTTGTGTCTGTTTTGAGTCCTGCGAATACAGCCAGTGCAGAATGGGTAGGCAACGAAAACTTAACTTGGAGATCAGCACAGGTTTTAGTTTGGCTGAATATTTTATTATTCCACCAATTACTGCAATCAGCAGAGAATATTTAATTTCACTTTTGCATATTCCGCTCCAGATTTTCTCTTGGTGCCATGGAAATTAGAATGAATTCCAGCCCCTAAAATTAACTGCTAATGCTTTTGGGTTTCAGAGATCTCATTTTTGTAAGAAAAGGAGACAATTTTTACTACAGAGAATGGGAAACAAGTGTGTGTAACATTACAGTCTACTGCTTTCTGTATCCAAGCAAGGCTAGGCTCCTTAAGAGGGGGAAAAAGAAATTTTATTTACATTCACTGAGGTACAAAACATCTCCTAGCTCTTATGTGTGTACCCAGAACTACATGCTTATTATAGATACTGTTTCATTTTCTGAAAAAGTCATTTCTTGCCTGGTCTTGGCTGGCTGGATTACTCCATCAAGCAGAAAGTTAATTTACAAACTGAAGAGTGTTCCCTGCTCATCTTAGCCCTCCAGCAGGCCCCAGCACGGCCAGGGTCAGGGAGCATATTACAAACAGTTCGTTTCAGAAAGAGAATTTGCAAGGAATGGTGAGTCAAGAGCATTTCTGTTAAGGGAACAGGCAGGCACAGAAACTGTGAAGTCCAGGACACGCTGAGAAGGGTCTCCCCAGTTGACCTAGGATGTCCCTGGAACCCCAGTTTACTTCAGTGAACAAATCCATCCTCCCAGTTCCCTCCTGGCAAGAGAGAGAGGCGAGGCAAGAAGTCATACCTTGATCATTGGAACTGTCTGGTTTAACTTAGTCAGTGAATTCATGATGACAGGAGACTGGTCCAGCCACTCCTGGGACTTCAGGGCTAAATCAGCCATCTGCTCCAGGGTTGCATTCGACTACAAAAGAAGCCCACAACGTATAAGGATTCATTTATTCATTACCTTACAGATTTTAACCAATAAATAAATCAATAAAACAGCTGAGACCAAATTTGTTTTCCTTAGGATTTTTCCTAGCATCCTCTCATTGTTTGGCAAAATGCCCCTTAACCACTGAATTTATGCAAGTACTTAAAAATATTATATTTAGAGCATGTCTTGAATATCAGCTTTCCTTCTACCACTAGTCTGCTTGTGAACAAGCACTGGTTACAGCATTCATCCTGGGAGGCACATCTCTCCCACTGGCTGAAAATATGGGGGTGAAACTTCGGAAATTGAAGGCCTTAAACAATTGTCCTAGAAATATTAGACCAACAGGAGCTTCTGGAGAGAAGATTCAATCAAAGACAAAAGATGACTCATATGGCCAGCAAGGCAAGTAGGAAAAGATAATTTGATTAATACTCCAAACAGTGAGAAAGCAGCCCTCTGCTTCCCAGAGGAAAAAGCCTGTGCTAGATAAATTACAGCCCTTTGGAGTGGGTGTATCCTGATGTCCTGGAACAGAGCCATACCTTTCCCATGATTGCTCGAGTTTCTGGGGTGTCTGGTGTAAAAAGGATCTTCCCAAGCACCATTGGTTTTAAAAAAGACCAAATCAAAGCTCCGGTTGGGGTCTTGACCAGGTCCAGGTAAAAGGATAAGCAAAACGGGGCTGCAAGGGGAGAAAAGCAAACAAATTGCACAGAGAACAAACAGACCAGACACAAGGAAGCTACCAGTGTGTTTTCCCTCCCATCTGTCCAGTTTGTTGCTGTGTCCAGTGAATGACTCCGAGGCTCTCTGCACTGACTGATCTAATGCATGTTGACAAAAGCAATCCACCCCCAAGATCTCCTGTTGCTGAACTCAAGACAACAAGAGGCTCGCTGTTCGAGCCAACATTATCTGCTTGAAGGTTAAATGGAGTTTTGTGAACTCAGAGCAGCTAATAATGTCAGTACAGTCAGAAAAACAACACATCAAGAAAAAGCAGTGACCTGTCGAGCCCCAGGACCAGATCATCAACAAATGGGAGGCAGTGCAGTGTCAAGCACTGCTCTGTTGCACAGGCAGTTTCCCTTTGAACATTTATGGAAATAAACCACCAATAATTAGGGCAGTGCAGATCTTCAGCTACCATAAATAATGAGCACTTACAGCCATCAGAGATATATGGGGAATAGCTCAGCACTAGATCTGTCTGGAAAGAGCAGAGCTCGGCTCTGAAATGTTTGTGCCCTAGGGAAAAGCCAGACTTACTGGAATCCTGAGGAATCCCATATTTCCTCATCAGCTTTTGGACATAGACATCCTCTGCATCAGAACTGTTGCTTACGGGGTCTCCAAAGTCTGGAAGCAAAGACTCAAAAAACAGGGGTGTGATCTCCTGGTTGCAGAGGACTTTTGACATAGATTTAAATGTGCCACGTGTTATGTGGAAGTTGTTTGGTTTAAACAATGCCTGCAGAAAAGACAAAACACAAATAAATCCTGCACATTGAAAGCACCTCACTTGGAGAGAAATAACAGAATGAGAAGGCAAGGACTGAACATTTTTATACTGCTTTCTTATGAGAAGTTAGCCTCTATAAAAATAGGAACTTTCCATGGAAATCAAGCATTTTTTGGCTAACCTCTGCTATGACAGAGGTGGCACATTTATTTCCAGGCATGAGAGCCAACGTGGGAAGTGCCTACAATACGTCCAGAGAAATTCCCTATACTGTGTGCCTGGTGACATTCATACACCTGGGTTACAACACAGGATTTGTCACATGGATGTGCACATCACTGTCCCCATCTAGTCCATGGCTGCATGTGGCTCTGCAATGTGCAGGCAGAATGATGACCAGGAACGATTCCTGTCATCTCTGTTCTCCTGGACTATGGATCAGAGATGGATTGGACACTGTTCTGGATGAAGGCAGTGCACCCTGGAGTTACTGCAGCTGTCAGAGCAGTAATGGGTTTGTACTGAATGTTTTGGGCACTCTCGAGGCTTTGGGTGTGATCTAATGCACACTAAAGCTGAAGCAATTTTTTGCTGCTGACTTTGGTGGGTCTGCCTTTAGTGGGCAGTTCTCCAGTTGTTTTCACCAGCTGATCCTTCCAGTATTTTGCTGGAAGTCCTCCCTCCTTCAAGACATTCTTGCTCCAAGTGTCTCTCCCACAGCATGTGTTCCCCACTCATGAGCACATGATGGTCCCATTGTTCCAAATCAAAACTCTCCCAGGAAGGCAAAATAGAATCACAGGATGGTTTGGGTTGGAAGGGACCATAAAGCTCATCTCATTCCAACCCCCTGCTGTGGGCTGGGACACCTTCCAGAAGCCCCATCCAGCCTGGTCTTGAACACTTCCAGGGATAATTTTGCCAGAGATTCTTCTCAGAACACTGTTCTCAGAATCTATGGTTTAATGCACCTGTGGCTTCTAGAGTAAGAAATTACTGTGGAAACCATTCCAGTGGTATTTTGCCTCAAAAGCTCAGGCAGACTATGCATACCTTAGTCAGTGGCATTTTCCTGGACTGCCGGAGCTTTTTCAGGGAATGAATAGCTTGTAGCAACGGATCAACACCAGATTCAACCTGGTGTCTGAAATATTTCATTTTTGTCAGAAGGCCTAACATCTTGTCCATGGGTTTCTGAAGTTCCTTGGGGAAAAACATCTGCAAGAGGCAGGAAGGAAATCAATTATGATGAGCAGGAATCTGCGTGCACAGGCACATACATGCCCATATTGTGTTAACTCAAACATGAGCACTGTGGGATTTTCAAAACGGTTAGGAGGCTTTACAGAGTGGGTGTCCCATGGGAAATGAATGGGATTTGTATTCCTAAATCCCCAAGCACTTTGGCAAGCCACTCCCCTGAACGTTACATAATCTAAGAGTGTGTTTCCAAACACTTACAGCTGGGAAATGTGTGTCAGATATTGGCTGGGATATAATCAATTCCCATTTCACACAGCACAGGTGTCAAACACTAGGAGTGACTTTCGACCTGAGCCCAAATTCATTGGCATTGTCATTTAACAACTTTTTTTTGCCCAGGATCACTCCTGTATTTTTAAATACATGCTCAGTATTCACTTCTCTGTGAATGTTTTCTCAGATGCTGTCTCTGTAGTTGGGGGGGAAATTCAAATCATTTAATAACTTTGTAGCTCCAGACAGATAGGGAAAAGATATTTTACAGGACTTTTCCCAGGGCTTCACTTTTCAAGGAATCAAAAAATTCAGCTCAGTACCTTATTTTTGGGTCAACTGGGAGTGTTCAAGAGGTTGTGACAGCACATAAAGGATACTAGCAGATAGGGAGGCATTTAGAGTAGGTCCAGTGCCTTTAAATGAGGTTTGCTGCTTTACAACAGCTGGGATTCTCATTTATATCCACGCTGTCACAGCATGGATATGCAATAAAAATTGCTGCATGAGCAAAGCCTGATCTTTGGCTTGTGTAAATCGGTGTAGCTTCTGGCCACTGCAATGATATTTTATGACCTTTCAGCCACTGCGTGCAGCAAAGAATGTAGAAACCACTCTAAAAATCCAGCACTAACCTTGTATAAGAAATTGTAAATGTCCAAGTGTCTCAACAGGGTGACCCCAAGGACGTAGGTGCTGCGGGTCCTCTCTGGCAGGGGGAGGCTGCACAGCTCCTGCGCCAGCGCTTGCAGCTGCAGGTCAGAGGGATGGGCGCTGCAGGACTCCAGCTCCAGCAGCTGAGAGATGAGCTGGGTGTGCACAGAGGGAAAGGAGATTTGTTAGGGGTGCACCGAGCTCTCCACCACGTGTGGATTAATCTTGCCTTGCTGTTGTTCTTTCCACGGTGCCATATTTCAACCACCCAAGAAGCAGAAAATGCCTGCCCATTACTCCCGCTCCCAGGGACAAATCCTAAGGACTGTGTTTTACTACCCACCTTGCACAGTAGTAAAAGCTTTTGTGGCTTCAATTTCTCATTGACTGATGCATGTGAAGTTTGGAAAAGAGCACACTGTTTGGGGCCCAGTCCAGACAAGATGGCTGGGAAGAGGAAAAGCATCTGGAGCTCTGCTTGCAGTAGCAGGAGGCTGAGGAATGGAAGCTCATCTCTCATTCTGGGAGGGTATTTTTGGACCCTGAGTGCTCTCACAAGCTGTGCTTACAAATGTACTTTTCCACCTGGACTGGGACAACTTCTCAGTGACCAGGACCTGACTGAAGACCCTGCTCAACACCCTCTGTGTCCCAGAGAGCTGTGCCCTGCTCCGGATCAGAGCCATCCCTCTCCGGGCAGTGCCTGGCTGCCGACCAGCTCCCAGTGGCAGCCACAGGGACCATATGGTTCCCAGTCTCCAACGTCTGGGTTGACATCAGTGATGCTCCTGCTGCATTCCTGGTGGCTATTCCAATCCAGCACATGCTCTGCTGTGTATCCCTGTGGGGTCATGTGTGCTGTCACACACCCAGTGATCTGCTCAGCTGCATTCACTAACAAACACTGACCTTAGTGGTCTGAGCAGTAGAAAGCAACAAGATCTCCTCAAAGGATAACAGCAAACTTACCTGACTGCTGTTTTCTGGGAAAGATGCTTCCAGAAGAGCATCAATGCTGGCTGTGGACATTCCTGTTGTGGTTTTGAGGTCTTCTTTGAGCTGGTCCACATTTTTAAACACATCTCTTAACTTTCCTGTAACGAACAAAGAACAATTGACGTGACAGCTTTCTCCAGACACACAGCAAATCTCAAGCACACAGAGAAGACTTTGTATGAAGTATGGAAGCGTGGTACCTCACTGCTGATAAGAAAAAAATCCAAGAAAAACTTGGAACACACAGTCATTGTTTCCTTGGTTTTAGAGTCTGGTTTGTCTCAGGATAGCAAAGTTTGCTCTGATGGAAAGACATGGTGCTTTCTTTTTAAAGAAAACAGAGGGTGGTCTTGAACAGGCTCTAGAAGTACCCCAGATAAAGGATCCCAAGGTCATGCTGCACATTTATTTCATTAATACCACTTCTTCCTGGCAGCTAGGCAATTCTTGGGATTGCCAGCAGAAAGTGTGGTGATGTTTACCAACATTGTAAAGAAAATACAGAAGAGTACCTCGCTTGCTCGAGCCTGCTAAACTCTCAGTGATGTTCAGCATGGAATTCAAAGTAGCCATATACTGAGGAATCTCTTGAAAGAAAGCAATTTCTGGTACATTTTCTTGAAGCCTGAATTGGAAAAACAGAACAACAAACAAAACTGAGAATATAAAGAGAAGGCAAGAGTCATTTCATAAACAGAATACTTAAACAGTCTAGCTCAGAGGGAGAGCCTCACCACTTCAGCTGTGCCTGGATGTCTGTGGCATCCCCAATGAGTACATTTTGGAGCTCCTGGGAGATCCTCCTGTGATTCAGTACGTTGGTCACAAGTTGGCTGCTCAGCTCAGCAGCACGGAGGAGCTGCTCCTGAGACTGGCCTTGCTCACACAGCTCCCCAAAGGGAACCTCGGGGAGGTGGCAGAGGTGCTGGATTGACTTAAAGCTCTTGTAGTCACACAGAAGTGCTGTCAGCTCCCGGAGGCGAGAGATCTTCAAAGGACATTTGGAAAAAAGGAAGACAAATGCACAAACACCAGTTACATGACAGAATTCTAAAAGGCAAGCTTTAAAGAGTCTAGGTGTCCCTTTGTTTCTCCTTAGGACTAAGATTTAAAAAAAGATATATATTTAGTTCATTCAAAAGGTCTGGAAAAGAACAGCTTGTAACAATCATTATGTGACCTTCTGGCAGACCTGGCTGGATCTAGAAAACCTTGCAAACCTGAACATACCATCTCCCCTGCTCAACACACACAGACAGCAATACTCCATTAGACTTGTCTGTTTACTAATTAATCTTCCCAGAGACCAAATAAATCTACCTTGCACAACAGGTTTAGCCTTTCAGATACCACCTGGTCATCTACTGCAGCACAGGAAAGAGACTTGGCCAGAAGTCAGAGCTTCCTCATCTGCCAACCTGTGTAAAATTATAGTCCTTTGCTATTATGGGCTTCCCTCTTGTATGGCATCATTATTTACATTATCAGGCTCTTATGGGAAGAATTATTTTCAGGTTTATGCCTCTAAGTACCTGTCACACTCAGGCTCATCATATTATTGTTACAGATATATTACACAGCAACAACATTGCATACTGCTGTATTTTTCTAAAAGGACTTTTAAATGCTATTTCTCACATGGAGCAATAGCCCAAAGTGCACACATGCTATTAGTGCAGTCATGACTGCACACATGCTATTAGTGCAGTCATGAATGCATGGGCTAAGATGCATTTTATTCAAATGAGGCATTGCCAACCCAAATCTGGTGAGGGAACTCCATGAATCAACACTGGTGCTTAATCTCAGAAGCCATTCTGGTGTTGTGAGACATCAGGGGCTAGGGGAACATGTGGGGAATTGACTCCAGCCACACTGGTGTTGGTACAGCTCCTTAGGCCAGCACTAACCCAGTTAGTCAAGCTTCCAACTGCCAATTAGGAATGCACAATTCCACAGACTTTCAGCAGGGCAGAGGTATCTAATCCCTGTTCGTGCCTTCAAGAACTCCTCCCTACCTCCTCCTCAGCTTGAAGCTCAGGCATCCCAGAATGATCTCAGCTCTGCAAGGTGCTTCAGTAAGTCTCAAAATACTGAACTTTAAAACTACTGGTGCACTCAGAAATATGCAGCCACTGGCCATCTCTGCAGTGCTCATCCTTCTGGGATGGCTGGTGGAAAACAGAGCCATCCCATCCTGCACATGGGAGGACAGGAACACCTCTACCTCCTCTGAAAAATGGGTATACACTTGGTAGGGACAGATGAAAGAACAAGTTACTCAACCCAGTTTACAGGCAACCTTCAGGTACAGGCAGAACACAGAGTTTCAGTCCTAGTTTTTATCAGCTGTTCTTTTAAGAAAACTTTTTTCCGCATGCTGTTTTTCAAAACCACCATTGCACATTCATGTATCACTGCGGGATGTCCTTCAAGTCAGCATTTTAAGCAGACTCACTTTTAGCTTCAGGAGCTCTGGTATGGATGAATGTTTCTCAGAGGTATTATTTTGCATAAAAGAGTTCTTTTTCAGATGAGTTTGCTTCAAAAGCAGTGTGATGTTTTCTGTGCAGGGGAAAAAAAAAAAACAACAGTTACTCCAGACAAAAAGGCCAAAAACTCCGCAGATGGGAATATCACCACTTTTATTCCAAATCAAACTGAGCATTGCTACTTTCCACCAAACTCCCATGGCTGAGGACCTCTGAAATCACAGAGGGATGCCTAGGTCGTAATCTGGATTATAATGGGTCCAGTTCAAGTAGGTGCTCTGTTTCTAGTGAAATCTACCCCATCGTGGTAACAGGTGCACAGGTAAACCTTCTCAGATGTTACAATAAGCACCAACGATGAGTATCTAAGTGAAATACCATGTTAACTCTCAGAAATAACTGCTGCCATCTTACAGCTACATAAAGGTGTGACGGGAAAGAGATTCCTATTTGTAAGATTGCTTTGTCTGAGTGTCATCAACCTGTCATCACACAGAGAAGAGGAGATGTGCCTTCTGGAGAGACTGGGATGGAAAGTTATAATCTCAATGTGACATAACTCAAACAAAACCCTAGTCTGGCTTCCCCAGGTCTCACAGCTCCAGTTAATTGCCAGCAGATAAAACCACACAGCACCATTCCTTCCCACCATTAGACAAAACACAGGCAGGACACATTCCAGCTGAGCATTAATGAAACCATGATCACCTGTCAACTCCCCATCTCCAGCTTCCATGGCATTTATTAAACACATCAGGTAAGGGTTATAGCTGTTATTCGCTGTCACCTGCAAGATGGTGTTTTCGAATTCTAAAAACAGAAACCTGAAAAATAAGAGAGGAATTTAAATCAGCTTCTCTTTCAAAAACAAGGTGTATTAGTGAGCAACCTGTCAGCTGTGGATGCTGCTCCTTGGCAGAGTAAATAAAAATTCCAGATGAAAGCCACCTCTCCTGAGTGAGTACCCTCCCAGTTTTATTCCCTCAGTTCTTTTTGCTGTTTTTTCCCAAAGCTGTCATTCACTCTCAAAATAAGAAAACACACTTGAAAGGTTCACATTTATGTGATGGATGCATTATATAGATGGAAAGGCACACCCAGGGGAGACTGAGGATTGAAAATTAGAGAGTCATCCCACAAAGGAAGGGTTTCCATAGAGCCTACCACTGGTGGTAAGACTCCTTCAGCACTCTGTTCCACTGTGAATTGATCTGTGCCAACACACAGAATTTTTTGGAAATCTGGCTTTTAGCTGTATGTTCAGCTCAAGAAGTTTCCTCTTCTACAGTTTAACTCACATTATACCTCATGTCCTAAATTACAGTGATGGCAGGCTTAGGTTGTTCCTCTGGAAGAAAATTGCATACTTCTCATGCAGGAACAAGAATGGTGGTCACAACCCATCCACTGAATCACAACACCCAAACCCCAAACTCACCGCGTGATCAAGCTGGTTGGGGACAGAGTGTGGTCACTCTGAGTCCAAGGCAAGGTCTTGTTGGAAAGGGTTTCTGCCACGACAGTGAAGTGATGAGCAACAATATCAATCACACTGTCAAAACTGGTTTGGTTGGAGAGAAAAGCTGAGCTGGAACTTATATTGAATTCATTTAGCAGGCCAGAGATGTTCAGGCCCTTGAGAATGTAGAGGGTGGCTTCTGTGATTTCTAGAGCTGACAGATCACTGGCAGAGTCGCTTGCCACTGCTTCCAACAGCCTTGCAAGAGAAACTCCTTCAGCTGGATTCCTTTTGGTGCTGAGGAAGCTGTCAAACACATCCCAGACACTTGTGTAATAACTCCCTTTGGTGAGGCTGAAGGTGCTGTGGAGTCTCTGCAGCAGGTTGTGGAGCTCATCCTGCGCCACACTGGAGAGTGTGGTCAGGTTATTCCAGCCTGTTGCACTGTCAGGGAAATCCAGGGAGCTCAGCACTGTTTCATTCAGCAGGGCAGGAAGGAGCACCTTCAAAAACTCATCCTGGGCTGGGATGGTGCATGAGGCATCCCCCTGCACCAGCCCCTCCGTGGCTGCACTCAGAGCTCTCGCCTTCTCCTGGAGCCAAGAGTTTCCCTGCTCAGAGACAAGGTTTAGCTCGGAAAGGAAACTCAGAGAAAAACGCAGAGCTCGCGTGAGGCACAACAGCACCTTGAAAAAGCGCTCCCTGCTGTTCTTGTAGGCAGCAGCAAACTCTGGGGACAGCTCCAGGTTGGTTATGGCCAGCTGGAACACACTGGCAAAGGTGCCATTGCTCCCTGTCCCACCCTCCACGCCCAAGGAATCCAAGAAAGGCTTGCAGGGGCTCCTGCCTGAGGACTCCCTTAGAGTGGCATTTTCAAACAGCACCTCAAGGGCTACGTGCAGCAGATCTTCAAGGGAGCAGTTCTGGAGTGTTCTGTAGCCCTTGCTGCTGTTCTCAAGGAAAGGACCCAAGGCCAGCTTCAGGAACTCCCAAATGTTTGCCTGTAGTGAGGTATTGTGCTGTGAGGGAGACTGGCTGAACTCCTGCAGCAGAAGATGTGAGAAATTATAGACAACATCCATTTTTTCCTCAAATGTTTTGTTTAAGTTGGTGTCATGAAGAACTTTCATTCCTGCTCTCCACATTTCCATCAGTCTCTGGGTATAGTTACTGTAAGAATCAAGTAACAGGCTGATAGTTTCAAGCTCACTGATGTTATACCTTATCTGCAAACCTTTCAGAGTTAAAATGCCCCTTTGCATGGCCTGCAAGTACACAGAGGTGTTGGTTCCCCTGGACTCTTCTTCATCATACAACTCAAAGATGGATGATGCAATATTTAGCAGCTGCTTCAGTTCCTCACTGAAAGGAAGATTGGACTCATTTTCCATGGTATTTAGCAGATTTTGCAGCATGTCTAGAAGTGACTGGGCAGTGAGACTGTCTGTACTATTCCAGTTCAAGGACTGGAGACCTTCAGCAATATGCCAGAAAGCACCAAGTTCATTTTCCTGCCTTCCAGGAGGGATACTCTGGAGTTTCTGCAATAGCTTAGACAAAGAAGAGATCAGCAGATAATGATCACTGGTATTCACCTTTGCCATGGCACCTAGAAGCTGCTCAAGGGACAAGAGGTGTTCTGCAAAATTTTCGGAAGTTCCAGGGGTCAAGAAGAAGTCAGAAAATAATGACGACACCTTTTCATTTGTGCTGAGATAATTTTCAATGTCTTCAAGCGAGACTGCATCGAGTGCAATCATTTTGATAACCTCCCATGCATTCTCTGTATTAAAATGAGTTCTGTTTAAAATTATCTCATTCCAAATCACTGCAGCCATAGTCAGAACATCTTGATTTTCTTTTCCATAGGCATTAGAGTTGAACAATCCTTCACCATCCCCTTCATACAGAGGAAGTATTTCTTGAAATATTCTTTCCAAGTCCAGTGTGCTGTCTGTGGCAGAAGTTGAACTGAAAAAGAGTTTTAATGAACTATACAAACCACTCAGATCTGAGGATTTAATTCCTTCACTAGAATTATGAAAGATCTGATGCACCAATGTTTTTCCGGGAGCTACCCCAAAGTCCACGAGGATTAGAGCTTTCTTCATAATTTGCAGGATTTCAACATATTCACCCACTTCTGTTAGGCTCCAATTGGAGGTCAGCAGGCTGCCAGTGGCATGCCACAGCCGGGAGAAGTGCCCCCACTCAGGCTGCCTGGAAGCAGCTCTGCCCACCTGCAGCAGCTCGTACAGACTGCTGTTCCTCATGGAAGCAGGTGGTGACAGATGGGAAAACACAGGCAGCCCATCCCAGACTGCTGAGCTGTCAGAGAAATCCAGGGAGCTCAGCACTGTTTCATTCAGCAGGGCAGGAAGGAGCACCTTCAAAAACTCTGATGGCAGCACATCACCCACATCCTGGGCTGGGATGGGGCACGAGGCATCACCCTGCACCAGCCCCTCCGTGGCTGCACTCAGAGCTCTCGCCTTCTCCTGGAGCCAAGAGTTTGCCTGCTTGGAAACAAGGTTTAACTCGGAAAGGAAACTCAGAGAAAAACGCAGAGCTCGCGTGAGGCACAACAGCTCCTTGAAAAAGCGCTCCCTGCTGTTCTTGTAGGCAGCAGCAAACTCTGGGGACAGCTCCAGGTTGGTTATGGCCAGCTGGAACACACTGGCAAAGGTGCCATTGCTCCCTGTCCCACCCTCCACGCCCAAGGAATCCAAGAAAGGCTTGCAGGGGCTCCTGCCTGAGGACTCCCTTAGAGTGGCATTTTCAAACAGCACCTCAAGGGCTACGTGCAGCAGATCTTCAAGGGAGCAGTTCTGGAGTGTTCTGTAGCCCTTGCTGCTGTTCTCAAGGAAAGGACCCAAGGCCAGCTTCAGGAACTCCCAAATGTTTGCCTGTAGTGAGGTATTGTGCTGTGAGGGAGACTGGCTGAACTCCTGCAGCAGAAGATGTGAGAAATTATAGATGGCTTTAATTATGTCTTCACTGGAACTTTCACTGGCACTTGTATAATGAAGGATTTTCATTCCTGTTCTCAGAAGTTCAGACAAGGTCTCAGAGGTTTTGTTGTCAAAATTAAAGAAAAGATCTATAGATTTTAATTTACTGACATTATAATTCAGCTGTAAGTCTTTCAATATGTGCAACGTCTTTTGGATGGCTTGAGTGACTTGTGAGATATCAGCTACTCCAGAGCTTTCCCCAAACTCTTTAAACACGACTGTTATAAATTCTGACAGCTGATCCAATTCTTCACTGAGGACACCACTTGAATTGTTATTCAGCTTTTGCAAATGGCTGTTTAACACCTCCAAAAACTGCCCATAGGCGACAATGCCTGTGTTATTCCACTTCATGGATCTCAGTTTCTCCCCAAGGCGCCAGTAGATGTTCAACTCATCCCACCAGGCCTCACCCATGGACTTCTCTACAGCCCTCATCAGCTCAAACACAGGCAGCAGGAGGTACTGATAACCTACATTTGTGCCTGTCATTCTAAAAAACATCTTCTGGAGAGCCAGGAGCTGCTCTGGGAAGTTTCTGTAGGACTCAGGCTCAAGCAGATCATCAGAAAACACAGATGGGATTTCTTGCATTCCACTCAAATGGTCTCTGAGACCTTCCAGAAGTGATGGCACGCTTGTGGAGAGCAGCATTTTGAGAACATCCTTAGTTTGCAATGCACTAAAATTAGAATTATTTAGCAGAGCTGGATTCCAAAGCATTGTAGCTAATTTTAAAGCCCTCTGAATTTCTTTCCACTGGGTCATTGTATTGAAAATGGAAGTCCCATTAAAGTCACTCTGTAATTGCAGCGATGTGAAGTTATAGATTTCATCAATTATTTCCTTATTATATGGTTCCTTTAATTTATAATCATGATGTGGATTCATTCCCAGTTCAAGAAATGCATACAATTTCTGTAATGTTTCATTCTTCAAATTTCTGAATAGATTTAAGCTTTTTAATTCACTTCTATTCATTTTTCCCTCAAAGCCTTTTAAACGATGTAGATGCTTTTGTATGGCTTCTAAATTATCTGAATTAATGGACCTCTTGGAGTGCTTTCCACCAATCTCTGGCGACTTTATTTTTCTGGAGGGGAACAAAAAAGTGTTTTAGTGAATATGAAATCAATGCAAGTGGAAATGTAAGGTGATTTAGAGCAAAGATCATAGATTTGAATTACACTGTTAGTAATATCCCTTTAGCTAATGTCTCACCTTAGAACTTCCTCCAATTCAGATACTAAAGTGTGATCGTCTTTCCAGTGAACAAAGGAATTACAAATCGATCTGGTCAGCCAACTTTTTTCTTGATCTACAACAAAAGTGTAAAGAGTGTATTAGAAAAGATCACGTAATTTTGGAACCTGAAGTGCTGTCATGGCAAATCTACCCAGGATAACATGCACACATGAAGTTAGGCTCCTACCACAAGCCACAATACCCTGGTTACAAATCTGAGTCTTCTTCTGGGATGCAACTCTTCCTGGCCTTTTGAGGGAAGTGAGGATGCTGCTAGCATCCTAAAAGTGACTTTCCATGCTGAAATCATTCAGGAACAATTCAATGCCCCTGTGACCTGGATTCTAACAGGAATTCTAGGCAGGTTTCCTCCTGCTTTAGGAGCATTTTGCAATCAGCAATGCAGGGTAAGGTGGCCAAGTATTTATTATGGCTTTTTTGCCTTCATTTAGGGTTGCTTTTTACTGCTCACACATAAACTCTGTCTGCGCCATCATTTATGTCCCCCACAGCCATTTACACTCATCTTAATATCCCCATGTTTCCAGTCCTCTCACCAGCCACCTCTCCATGTTTTCCCTACTTGCAAACCTAATCTTTCTTCTTACCCACCTCAACTTCCACAATCTCCATGGAACAAGTGGAGAAGGGACAGCATTCCCCATCTGTTCCTTGTGGCATTTAGTTGCTGTTCCTTTCCCTTGCCTGTTCTCAGATCCCCAGTTAGAGGGGGATATCCAGGACTGTCTCTGCTGGAAGGGACAGGGATTTAAAGGAATGGCTAATTTAAGCTTGTTTTGCGGCCCAGCCTCAGCCCCTGCTTTGATAAACTGAGCTGAGTTTGACAGAGTCCACAACCAGAGGCAGATTTTGACATCACCCCCCAGAAAAGCAAATCAAGCTAAAACATTACTGCTCCCCATTTCCACTGGGGCTGCAAACTCATGTTAAGTCATTGTCTACTGACAAACCAAAGCTTTTTTATTTTCTGTTTGAAATGAGGCATTTTATTCGCATTTGTAAAAAGCTGAAAGAAGTATCCATTATACTGAGCTCTGTATGGTTACTTATTAGCCTGCAGTTTGCTTCTCAGCACCACAGGTTTTCAGCAGAGCTGTGACTCAATGGAGGAGTCTTACCTTGCTCCAAGCAGTTCAGGGAATGTGGAGGATCTGTAACCCCATTCTGAACAGTTTTGAATCTACCATCGCTCACAGGAGATGCAGAGACATTCTGAGCTGCCAGCCCAACACTAAAGGAGGGGAAAAAAAGGAAAATAAATTGTGGTTACAGGTTTATGAGAAGACAAATGATCTATTAGGAAACATGTGGAGTACAGCCTATCATTCTTAAAATGTCTGACAGACAAGACATCGCCCCTATTTTTAATTATTTGTTTGATCATGCACACAATACAAATAACCAGGGGCTTTGAAGGGAAAGCCATGGTGGTATATTAGCAGAAACACATGTGGCACTCATTAGGTGCACTTGTTTAGGGAGTTATGTTCAATCTGCAGGCCACTTAAATAAAACCAGCAGGTCTCAGAAAACACCCAGGTGACACACCAGCCATGTGATTCACTGCTGGGGGGGAGTTTCCTTCTAAAAAACCTGAGAGCCAAGGAGATAAGGCTCCAGGGAGAGCAGAGATCCCGAGGGGAAACACATCTGTGGAAGGAAGAAGCAATCACAAATAACTGTTGCCATTTCCAATTCTCCTTCTTTCCTCTTTTTTGCTGTAATAGCCAGGCTGACAGGGAGGCAAGGAATGTTTTTCAGCCTTAGGTAGGAACAAGCTGATAATCAGGCATATTGTAGCACAGAGGAACTCATTTAAAGGACTGCCTGCTCAGGTGTGCAGATTACTGAAAACTTCATTGTGATTATTAGTCCCTTTAGGTTCTCCTGTATAAAGAGCAGCTCTTCACTGTAGGCGTGGGGTCATGGAAATGCACCATCTCTCTCTCACCTGCCTGAAGTTCTGCAGGTGATACACAAAGAACCTGGCTGGGCTGATGTCAGTGGCATGAATAAATACATCCTGATCTGTGGGAACAGGCTGCTACTGAGAACAGAGCACTGGGGATCTCTCCTCTCCTAATCTAACATAACATCTCCACGCAGGTTTCGTGGGCTTGGTGCTCATCATTTTCATTCTGCAGATGTGCAGAGTCATAGAGGGGAAGAAACTCAGTCATAAATTACATATTTAGCTGAGCAATGGCAGAGCCAAGGGGGAGGCAGGCACAGGCTTGCCAAAAATGGATGCATATCACGCAGATCAGAAGGGAGCAAACATGGAAACAAGTGTTGTTGCTGCCCTTTTATTTCAGTATTGCAGGACTTATGCACACTTTGGCTGTAGAGAAAAAGCTCAGCTTACGTGCTTAGCTGAAAAACTATCTTACAGCAACAAAGAGGAACGTTTGTGAAATCAGTCTGCAAAACACATTTTAGCAAGTATATAAAATTTGCTGCTAAACTTTCTATAGGATTCATGACTTGGAAGCTACTGTTTCACAGTGGTGGTGTTTATCACCCTTGGTTAATACAGATGCCACAATGAGCAAAAGTTCTATTCTTCTATACCTTCATATTTCTACCACAAAAAAAATTCCTTGTGCAGCAGTTCTTTAGGAGTTCAGTCCTGCCTGAGTAAGAGACATGGCCAGGCTCGCTAAGATGTGCTTTTGTAAGCATCATTAAAAGTACTATTTGTGCAATCCCTTTGCAATAACCCTTTACTCATGCATTTACAGTGCCAGATGCCAGGCATAAAAGCACTGCACAGTTCTGGTGATGAAATTCTATGTGCCTCTTTGTCGTGCCTGCGATAACTTCACCCAGCTCTGCAGCTGTAGAGCAAAGCAGAGCAGCACAGGAAATATTAATTCTCCCTGGGCACTCAAACAGGGCTGGTTCTCAGGCTGGGCTCTGCAAGCCAGTAAATGCAAACAAATGCAACAATCCTGTGACAGAAACAGCAGCACGAACAAAATGTTTCTGAACAAAATCACAGTTCTTGCCATACTGCTACTGACTCCTTTAAGGATAAGGACATTACAACTTACACATGGGTCTCACAGTGCAGTGTGGAAAATTACCTTGATATTAAATGTACAGGTTTTGAAGTGCCCTCACAACACACCAGTGTTCATAAGGGAGTCCCCCTAAGCCTGGGTGCAATCAAAGTGCCAAAGCTTCTACGACTTCTTTTGACATCTTTACCCAACTGCTCATGTATGCAAGACAAAGCCAAAAAGCAGTCTGAAAACATTCAGTTTCTTGGTGTCCTCCATGTACTCTAACAACTGGACTACCCAGCTTATTTTATAGCAGGGGCAGCTACACATCCAGAAGATTACTTGGAACAGAGTCCCTTAATTTTGAGTAAATCAAGTCTTCTGGAGATCAGGGAGAGTTTAGCCCAACTACAGACCAGGAAAGGGATTCCAAGCCTAAGCCTATTTTAGAAATTTGTATTGTCCTAGGTGCAAACTGCATCAAGTATTTCAGCAAAGTTTCATAATGCAGTTAAGCCAGCTCTGTTTTCCATATAACCATTGAGAAAGTACATAACTGGCACTTTCTTCCTCAAGTCATGTTAAAGCCCATTTGTTAGAAAACCAGGCTTCCTCTCTTCTCTGCTTTCTTGGGACCAGTCTTGAAAGATTAAACAAGCAGTAGATTAGGTAATCAATTTTAAAAACCAGAATTATGGCTCCCCTATGAGTGCTTGAGGTGTTCCAAAGCAACCTGAATTTGGCTCTGAGCTTTTCTGGAAAAAAACAGCTGTCTACTTTCTTTATCCAACCATGAGGGCTTTTCTTCCACCAAAGAAAAGTGGCAGTGGCTGTGACTGACCAGCTTTTTATCTGCACGAAGGCATGACAGTGCCTCTAAGCAAGCTGGGAGAAAACTCAAGATTATATCAAGTTCCCATTAAAAGAATGACACAAGAGTCACTGAAAAACAACACACTGCTCACAGTCCACAGACACCTTTAGAGATGCATTAGTGTGGAGCTGCATCATTCCCCAAACAAATCATGCCTTCAAGAGGAGAAGTGATATCCTAGGAGGCCAATACACAAACCCACTGACTTTCAGTGCTTCTCTTGCCATTTTCTCTGTTTTACCTGCTTGGATTCTGAAGGAAATCAATTATGTCTCGCAGTTGCGTGTTGTCCTGAAACACATCTGGGGCCAGCAACAGCAGGTGCCACAGGGAGGTGTCATTCTGCACTTGGGAGACGAGCGTCAGAAACGAGACCATTTCATTGACAAAGGTCTCCTGGTACTGTGGGTTGTGCTGCACCTTAACAAATAAAAATGTCAGAAATTATTTAGGAACCAGAAGAAATTGTTTAATAACCAGAAGCCTTGCTGCTGGGGGGTCCTTTTATGTCTTTCAGCTGGCACTGCACTTGCATGCAAGTCTGCAAACAATACATTCAAAGAACAGGCAATAACTGAGAGTGTGACTGTGCTTTACCTTCACACCCCAGGTTGTACAATAAATTCTCTGTTCAGACAAGCCCTATGATTCACAATGTCCTAAAGAGTCCAAAGACTAGGAATACAAGAAAATTAATCTCAATCCTAACCTTGGCAAAGAAAAAAAAAAAAAAAAAAAGGCTTTACCTTTAAAGGATTAATTTGCTTTAATTATATTGCTTTCCCAAAGACAAGTACTGCTTCAATCATGAATTGTTGGATCAGATGTAGGAGTCTCTGGATGAAGTTATACAGTTGAGGTAATACACAATTAAATTTATTGCCTTCCCAAGGTTTAAGCATTCTTATTTACGCCACATGCTCACACTGTTCTATTGACCTGTCACTGCAGCAGGGCAAACAAAGAGGAGAAGCAAGGCCCAGGCACAGTGAGAACCCCTAGTGGCCACGAGCTGATGGCTGGATGATCCTTGGCTTTCAAGCCATGTACTCAGCTTGGAGATCTTTGGGCTAATGCCACGCACAAGAATTAACTCAGCCTCACTGTGCACTTGGGTACAGAGATGAGCAACTCCTGCCCACGAGGGGCCGTGTGGTATCTCCCAAACCCTGCCTGACGTGTGTGAACTGCCACGGCTCCCAGCTGCAGCCCCCAGGGAAGGTCCCAGGTACCCACCTGGGAGACCTGGCTCTTGAACTCCCGGGCAAAGGACTCCAGAAGGGATGAGTCAGTGAAGCAGAAGGTGTGGTGGATATTGGCTGCCATGCCCCCTCTGGTGGCACCGGGAGGTGCCAGGTACCGCGACAAGACCTGGCACAGGAGCGCTCTGAGATTCCCTGCAGTGGAGTGTTGGGGCTGGTTCTGAAAGAACAACAAAACATTCAGGGCTGCTGTAGGGCAACAGTGTATTTGGGATGGCTTTAAATGCAGCCATGACGATTTTTTCAAGGGATAGAAGTGACAGCACTTACACATAGACAGAATTCTAACAGCTGAACAGTGTCACTAAAACCCCTCAAACTCCTCATATATTACACAGAAAAATGTGTGTACAAGTGTTTGTAGGCCTTGACACCAGAACACAGAAAGTGTCCATTACATTGTACCAAATTTCTGTCACAAAGGAATTGATCCTATAAATATTCAATACCTACATAATAAACACACAGTGCCTCTGATGCCACTGCAGGACTATCATGGGCAAATGAATACTCGAATGTCAAAGCCTATGACAGCGTTACCTTTAATTTCATAAGAAAGAAAATATACTGCAAACACCTTAACTCACACAAGTTCTGAACAAAGTATCTCAGGTAATATATAGTATGTGACTATATATTTTGTATTTCATGGTACTGTCCCAAGGTTTGCTTGGTTTCTGCCTAGAGAATTAAAAACTTACCACAAAGCTTAAAAATCCACCCACAATCACTGTGTTTCCAAAATAAAGCTCATTCCCATAATAGGGGAGATTCTAAAGCAATAAAAGCTGTGTGTTCGTACTTTGATCTTCTAATTCTTTAAATATGAGAATACATAAATGTTCACACTCAGCTATTATGCAAATACAGACTTACCTTCCCAAAACTGAGGATCTTGTTGAACGTGTTGGTGCTGGAGGTCAAGTTGGATGGTGATGAAATATTCTGAAGGTTTTTCTCTCCATGAAATACCAAATCCCCAAATGCTGCAATAACAGTTTGAAACACTGTATTTACTTATGTCTTTTAAAACCTCTTTGCTACATAAAACCCTTGCACAGGACAGCTACCTACAGCTTTGGGTGCATCATCACTATTAATCTGTTTCCAAAGGTACAGCCAATGGCATCCTGTAAGAACTTTAGGTTTTTTTCTGATATGATTAATCTGGATGACACTCTAACTTGTTGCATGGGGCCATGACCTATCTTTTTTTTTTTTAATAAAATGTAGAACTGAGCTCCTCGCTGACCACCAACATGAGTCAATAATTCCCATAACTGTTCATTGATTTCCTTTTTCCCCCCCTCCCGTACCTCTGCACTTGGTCCCTTTTGCATTCAGCCTTTTTCTGTCTGTGCACCATGGAGGGTGCTGGCAGGAATGCTAATTGGAACAGTGAATGGCTGGAGCAGAGCAGGCAAATGCAAATCCGTAATCATTCATTTCATCGTGGGCTCCCTGCAGAAAGGACTATCCATCATGATGGCTTGTGGACTGTACCAGCCATTACCATCAATAAATAATAATTGTAATGATTTCATGGAAACTTTCAGTCTGAAAGTTCCTTCAGGAAAGAGAATCACATCAGACAAGAACATCACCAACAATAAATATCCACTCTGGCACAGAAGACAATTTATTTGCTGGATAACCATGGATAAAAACACATTTGAAAAAAAGTCATAAGCTGTTTATGGAGAATTTGTGGGCAGTAAAAGGGCAAAATTCCATAAATAGCCAGGTCTCTAATTAATGTCCAATCAAACTGTGATCTTGCATTGCTCCTGTGAAGCACAACCATTTAATCCTGGCTTCTTGGCCAAATTCCAAAGTCTTTTCGACAGGGAGTTACTTGTACTTGTTCCCAAGAATTTACACTAATATTGTGGCCACAGTCACGTGCCTCTATGAAACACATAAATCATTTCAGCAGTGCTCTAAGAACTGCAGCTCTGTCCAGAGAGCTTCCAAAGATCAGCCTTCAAAGAGCAGCAAGTAACCTACCCAGTGAAGCATTCCTGCTTTCAGGAACCTCTGCACTCCATGGTGATGGCTGCCTGTCCTTGGCTACAGTGGATGAGCTTCTGTGCTTGCTGGTGGAAAGAAGAAAAAAGGAAAGGAAAAAAAGAGACACCAGTAACAACTACCAGAATTTCTTATCATTAACTTACACTTTACTGCTTTAACTCAGAATGTTTCTATGGCTGGATTTCGTGGCAGGTGTGTTGAAATCTGGGTTATGCAAAAGCCTGTTTCCTTCTGGAGGCCTGGCACGTATTTTGGGGAACCAAAAATACAGAACTCCATGGCTACAAAGTGCATGGCCTTACCAAAAAATCCTTCCAGACAACAGGAGCTTATTAATTCTTCCCAAACATTTCACTAGAGGAGAAAAAGGTGGTAGAAGTCATTGTTGAGCTTGGCTTTTGGACTTGGTTACCTTTTATTAAGGGAAATTTCAAGTAACACCTTGCACACCTCTGCCCCTAAGGGACAGAATCAAAGGTGAGAACCTCGTCCATTTTCTCTCCTGACCAGTAGTGACACACAGTTTTAGGGCAAGTTATAAAACAGTTTCCTAAGAGCTTCAGTGAGTTGCACAATGAAAGAGGAGAAAACCAGCCTGGATTAGCTGCATATTACAAAATAATATATCCAGGTAGTGAAGGGCCACAGCTCAAACACTTTGTGACAAACTCACCCATGGGGATCCTGCTCCTGAGGCAGAGCAGCACCTATTCATCTGGAGCCTTCCCCTGCCCAAGGAATCTTTTCCTGAGGTTTTAGACTCTGATGTCTCCTGCTAGTTTTGCTGTGGCTACTTAATAGTAGGTGTTTTTCCTTGTAGAACACATGAAAGCTGACACTGACCATACAAGGGTAGGTATGGCCTATATCTATAGTGATACTTCACACAGACAACTTTGAGCATCAAGAGTGGTCAAGATGCCCATTAATGACTCATGTTCTTGATCTAAAATTTGGCCAAATCCTTTGATTTTCATTTGGCAGAAAAAACCACTTATTTTCTAAACAGCTTTTCAGAAACCAAAAACAGAAAGCAAGGAGGATTTGTAGCTATTGAAACCCATGGAAGACTTCCAGCTTTGGCACTAGAAGCTCCCATTTCTTCATTTCAATACCCCAAATGAACCATTGTTTAATGTGCCCAGGGAAAAACAATGACACTGAGGAAAGGAGCTGCGAATCCAGGCATCCAGTCTCCATGTCACTTTGCCTTCCCTCCTCTCTTCTGCTGCATGACCTTGAATTGATTAGGATTCACCTCGTGCAACTTCAGTCGCCCACAGTCATCCTTCCCACCCATGGAGAGATTCTGTCCACTAATTTGGCCTGGGAAATGACTCTCCCTCTGCACTAAGGAGGATCCTTAAGGAGCCACCAATCCCAGGATGCCCCATCCTGCCTGATCTGCTCTCTGGTGGGGCCCATTTTAGCTCTACAGATTCTCAAGCACTGGCCAAGGGGGATTTTGAGGCTCTGACACAACCACTGTGGAGCAGCCTTTCGCTTGAAATCAAAGACAAGCAACAAGGGCCATTGTGAGATGCCCAGATTTTCAGCCCTCCATGAACCAGCCAGGCCTCAGCATGGCACATTCCCTGGGGGTGTGTCAGAACTGGGCAGCCAAGATGTAGAAATCACCCTGGCTGGCATGTCTCAAAGCAAATGCCACTTGGCTTCATCCGGAACATCGAGAAATCAAAATGCTCCCACTGAACATTTCCGTTTCAGCAAAGTAATGTTCCAACAAAACATGCCCAGCCAGCTCCACGCTGCAAATCTATGTGCTTTTGTGGGCAAAAATTGTTTCTCCATTTTCACATGTTTCCCAACACATTTGATGGCCTGCAGAGAGGACACCTGTTCTGGCTGGCACCTGGAGGGCCTGCTCAAAGAGCCACTGCTCCAGAGCTAACATCCACACTTCCAGCCAAAGCATCTTGAACTGATCCCTCTCAGTGGCAGATCAGCATTCTGGGCTGCTCTGGGGGCAAATCATACCCCTGACCTGACCCACAGCCATGCAAAAAAAAAAAAGTTCCTTTGCTTTGATCTGGGTGAGCTGAAGAGTTTTCTCAGGGAGCAAAATTCTCTTCAGCAGAAGATTTAAGCCTCAATCAGTGGACACATTCCTGAGAGCTGTCCATAATATGATTATTTCTGAAGTGTCCATGTTTTAGCAGACACTCTAAGTGTCAGATATCTGTTGGAACAGGTAGCTGAGGCATACCTGTTGTGGACAAACTTGTACATACACGCAGACACGCATGGATGCTCCCTCCCCCTCAAAACAGTCTTTGTTTTACAGCTCCTAGCACCCGGAAATATTCAGGTTCCCTTACAGCCTGAGGGATGAGATGTCGTTAAGTCTTGGCAGCAGATCTTCTGGTGTGTATGGTGTGCCCTTACACCTGGCATCGGAATCGCACAGCACCGTCTGCAGGAACGGGAAGAAGCCTGCGCTGGGAAGGTTTCGGGGTGCAAGATAACCTGGAGGAAGAAAGAGAGAGAAAATGCCATTATGATGATGAGGACATGGACTTTTTGGCCATATGTTTCTGTCAGGATGTGCTATTTTCCCTTCCTAAACCACAGGACAGATTCTCTCACTGAGACTCCTCTCACTGACTCCACCCTGGCAGTATCATCTGCCAAATCCCACTAGAAGCACCTCCACAATGCTGACAAAGCCATCACAGGCTATTTAATCACAGAACCATAGAATGGTTTGGCTTGGAAGAAACGTTGAAGGTTGTCCAGTTCCAACTGGACACCATGGGCAGGAACACCTTTCCATAGACCCAGATGCTCAGGGCCCCAGTTAATAGGAAGAAGAGCCAAGCTATTTGTTCATAGGATACCTGTCAGTCCTGAAGCAACTTCGTATTTTCCCTCCTCCACTCCAAAATCCAAGAACAGGCAAGAAATGACAAAAACCCCCTTAGATTAAGATATCTTAAGTCTGCCTTTAAAAAATAAAATAAAATAAAAGCAGGCACATGGCCAGAGTAACCTGAAGCACCCACGAGAACATGTTCTCCAAGGCTTGTTGGATTGGCTTCCATACAATGCCACAATCTTTATTTCCAAGCCAGGCTGTTGAAAGAGGGCTTTATCTCAGCTTTGTCTCAGGAAGGGAGACAGACACCAACAAACATCCTTTGCCTTTTGTGCAGAGCTGCCCTGGGAAGGCAGAGGAGCAATCCATCACCACTGTCCCCTGTGCATCCTCCAAGCTCAGAGCAGGTCCAGCACCATCTGCCTGGTGACATGGGATGCTGGCAGCCAGTGCTGAGGGCTGAGAGCTGTGTCCCTGTCTCCCGTTTCTCCAGACACAGAGTGGAGCTGAGCAATGAGACACACAAGTATTTTATGTGCCACTTGCCCTGTGCTGCTTGCTGCCAGCCCGCAGAGTTCATGGCTGCTCTTCCTCTTGGAGACAAATGCTCCCATAAATCTTCAAACTCTTTTGCTGGATCACGGCAACATATTATTTAAAATAATCATTTGGAAAATTACCTGGCAAAGGACATTGCTATTATTTCTGCTATGGAAAGGAGCCAGATTTGCTAAAGGCCTGCGGGCAGGCTTGTGGTAATTGATTACGTTGCTCTTTAGTCTTCAAAGACGACCTGTGACTCTCACCCAAGCACAGCTTTATCTCTCACCCCTCCAACAAGGACACAATGCTACATTTGTACAACATTTATTCATTATAGCAGTGGTCAAAGCCCAGATGCTCCCAGAGGGCTTGGCAGGGGTAGGTGAAGTCCACGGCTGTCCTGGATGAAGACTGGATTTTCCTGAACTTTTCTCAGCACAGCTGCTCACTGCATTTTTGGGTCAAAACACAAAACCTTGTGGTTTAGCACGGGAGTTCCCACAGCTTTGGGCAAAACAGCAACTGGCACAGAGGCCTCTAAGACCTACAGAGTACAGGCACCCACTTGATTGTGGTGTGATTCTCTTGTACATCTCAGTGAAGAGTTAGGTGTGCAAGAGAAAATTAAAGGACGTGGATACTACCAGAGGAGAAGGCTCTCTGCTATGGGAAGCTCCCCCAACACTCCCTACATCCCTCAAGCCACTTCAGGAGTTACACCCTTCCCACCCTTCCTCAGGAGTTACACAGCTGGCTGAACCAGCTCCCAGTAACCACAGAGCACCAAGGGCAGCAAAAGAGCTCTCTTATCCCTGCAGGTAGAACTTCTGGTGCTGGGGCCACAGCACCAAGCATCCACCACTCTAAAGGTGTTGCAGGGCAATTAATCTGCTACCCATGAGGGAAACTTCAGAGCAGGGCACTTTAATCTGGAAGCAAACTTGGGTGAATATCCCTGCTGTGTCGTGGTGTTTGCCCTTTGGGATCACCAATTACAACCCTGCATGATGTTCTGCACACATGAGCATTTTCCTTGCATCTTCCTTCTGATCTCCCACACCCTCATTCCCACGCAGGACATTGACCTGCACACCAATCCAAAAACGCACACCACAGACCACACTGGATTTGTGTCCCTACCAAAATGAAGCATCAAAGACATGGGAAGCCATGAGGCCTGGGATGGAGGGCATAGCCACAATGATGTGTAGGAGCTGGGAGGGAAACAGCTCCACCCTTCACTGCCCTCCACATCTACCAATGGGCCAGGAGCTAAGCTCAGGTCTCTTAGTAAACCAGGAGCAACTAAAGATGTGTAACTCCTCAGGGAAAGGTTGAATGAGGAACACAAGGGTGGGTCTGGGGAGCACTGGTCTTCTCCAGAGACAAGTGAGATGTTTACAGAGGTGATTAAGCAAGAGATCCTGATCAATCCAGAGCAGAGGAAGACTCTTCCTTGAGGTACAAGTAGCAACAACAAATGTTAGAATTGGACTCAAAGGTGGCACACTTTGAACTAAGTGGGCAATTAAACAATCAGCTGCTCTATCACAAGGGAGGTGCTCAGCATAAGGACACAGCGATGATATCGGCTCTTTCTTTTCTTCTGAAAGAGCAGCCTCAAATATAAAGAGCCAGGAACTCGTGACCTGAAGTTTGGAAGTGCTCCCACTCGTGGTGGTGGCACAATGCCTGTGAAGACATCATTGGCCCACGAGGCTGAGGCACTCGGTGAGCTCGCAGCAGATGCTGAGCAGTTTGCTGGCAGCTGGATGCAGCCGTGGGGCCTGATCCATCCCTGAGTCACTGCAGGCGTGATCCAGCGTTACCCCACGATGCTCCTGGCACAGCGGCAGTGGCAGTGCCAGGGAGGACTCTTCTGGAAGAGGCCTGGACTCTGACAGCAGTTAGAGAATTAAGGAAGCTTTTTGAGAAAGACCATGACACAGAAAAATCCAAAATGTCTGGGCCAGATTCCCATGTGGTGGAAGTTAGATCCATGCTGGTTCTCAGCCCTGCATCCTGCAAAGGAAGGAATTTACTGATGCCAAGGTGAGTCATGAGATTAATGCTCTCCCTGCTCCATCCTCCCTCCCTCCATCCCCTTGCTCGTGGTGAGGAGATGTGACCCCACAGGCTGTCCTGCCCACACAGACGAATTCTCTGCTGGTCCTGTAACCACTGCACGGATGGCCAGGGAGGAAACTGCTTCAGGAGACCTCCGTAATGAGCTGTCCCTGCCTTGGCTGAGGTTCACCAGCACACCAGTGACATCAGTACACAATGTAAGCACCAGCTAGGAAATGTGACAGAAGGAGAGTTGTACCTGCTCTGCACATTTTAAAGGACAGTTCTTCCACGGTGATAGTTTCCCAATCTGAAGTGTAACACCCCCACTAGAGACTACTGCAGTATTTCTACTGTTGGGAATCCCTTAGTCTTCCACAGGCAGCTCCTTCTCCCACTCCAATCTATGGCAATGCCATATCCAAGCCCCAATTTAATGACCCCACATCCCACAGATGTGGGGGAGATCCACAACACGTGACAATTTTTTTTCTACCTCCCCACTGCCTGTAGCTTTAAACCTATTAATTTGCTAAAACTATGGTTTCCCTTGGGGGGTTCCACTACAGAGCCTACGAGTCAAGGGGGAGAGATCACAGCACCCACTGCTGCCACGTGTCTGAGCTGAGAGGTCACCCTTTCACATTTCTGTTCAAACTGAGACATCTGCAACCAAAATCCAAGCCCAGATCTGTATCCTGTTTAAGTAAAGACTGACTTTGGGTCCACCAGCAGCAGAATCCCAAGTGCAGAGGCTCTTACTGAGCATTCTCACTGAGAGTTTTGATTTCCTATCCCCACTGAAAGAAGGGCTCCGAAACAGAAGGAAAGACAAGCATCCCAAAGGGCAGAGAAGGACAAGGGCTCAGTGCTGCATGGGCTGGTTCTCCCTGTTCAGTGGCATCTAACCAGGCCAGCCACATCTCCAAGAGCTGGAAAGAAACAAGGTGTGCAGAGCAGTAATAATGAACATAAGATACCAATTAATGCACGCATGCCACTGGAAATTCTGGCATTTTCCCATTTGGTTTCATTCAGAATGAAACAAAGAAAATTAATTTCTCCTATTTTTCTGAATGTTGTAAATTCCAGCACACTTCCCTTCAACACAAGCAAAACCATTTTGTTTTCTTCAGGTGTAATAACAATGAGAAATGTCAGGGTGGTTCTAAATGCCATACGAGAGGGATGAAAATGACTATTTCACTCTGGTCTGTATGATTAATTGAAATTGACCCAAATGTTTAAACCTAAATGGACCTTGTTTCACATTACCACATTGATTTTGCTGTTTCCATTGCACTGAGGTTTGTGGCATTTGCATTTTAGCTGAGTCCAGCCATTTGCTGATCCAACCAGGAATCCAGCAGATCAGAGGCACAGCTCCATGAACACAGCAGCCCCCAACTGAGTTTTTCTGGTTTCTACCCACCCCTAGCTTGGTGTCATATCACCACCACTCTCCGTGGGCATGAAAAATTTCTCCTGCCTTCAGAATTCACACACTCTGACACTTCATATGCTCCAAGTCCTTCCAAATTCCTCCCATAGTTCATAAAAAATCCATACAAACCTCAACTCCCTCACTGGAGAATTAGAGGCTTTAATGAGCAAATAGCTTCATCAGGAAGCATTGTATCAATTGAAAATGCATTCAATCTTTGCCAAATCATATGAGGGGACATCATAACTGGGACTTTTCAGCTAGGGAAAAGATGGCCAAAAAGTGGTTTGATAAAGCAATCAATAAAGTCAGGAATCAGTGATTAAAAGGGTGAGAAAATTATCACCACTCACAACATGGGGACAGCAAAACACAGTGGGATCAGGAGGTAACTGGCAAACAGGACCAAAAATACCCTTTTGTAACAAATATCAAAATGTTGTGGAACTTACTGCCATGGGATAAAGCAGTCATTGATTTCAAAAGAATTAGACAAATTCACAAAAATGGATTTGCCAGCAGCTACTAAATATGATCACTTGGATTAAACCCCTTCAGCTTCTGGCTGAAGAAACCTCAAACCATTTCTACACTTTTGTAGTGGAGAGAACACTCTGTGCTCAGAGTTCCTACACAGTCTCATGAAATCATCCCTGAGCAGTGGGGGTCTAACCCAGAGCAGCAAAAGACCCCAAAACTGTTTATCAGCTGTAATCCATATTTATCTCAAGAGTCAGAAAAACTTCTAGTGAGAATATCTCCTGCTTTAGTGACCTCCTCCCACTTTCCATGCCGAGTGTCTGGCTGTGTTTGTGTACACACAACCTGCTGGCTTCCCTTCTAGTCTTTCTCATTGTCACACAGCATGACTTTAAACTTTATTCCTCTGCTTTTTCCAACGGTCAAAAAGACAAAAATGCCTGTTTCATGACGTAACAAAGATCCTGTTTCCCTTCAACAACAAACAACTGCCCATTTCCACCTTTGTTCACATCTATTTATCAGTAACAACTTAAGCTGCCTTTTTTTTTTTTTTTTTTTTTTTTTTTGTAGAAAGCTTTATGCTAATGCTAGGACTTTGAATCTCTCTCTAAAAACAAAACCAAATCATCAAATCTAAGGGATGAGATTAATTTTTAAGCAGGGTACTTTTTACACTTGAATACCCAGCTGGCTTACGCCTTACCTATTAAAAGAGAATATTTAATTGCCATGGCAGTTCTAGTGCTGTGACATTTCAGAGAATATTTTTTTCTAATATATAATCTGACCCTCACTACAGCCTTCTTTTCCATCTCCTGTTTTTTGGAATGAAAGCTTAGCATGACCTCAGAAAACTCCACNCTGGGTGAGATTCAAAACCTTGCACTTTTTTATCTTTACAGCAACAGGATCCCTGTTCTCTCATGATGTCCTCAGTTGCCTGCCTCGGACAGGGCAATCAAAGCCGCAGACAACTCACAGCCAAGCTCCTCCCTCCCTCCGTGGCCTCCATGGAGGAAACATTTCATTTCATTGCCTAATTCTTCCCCCAAGCACTTCGGGCTCTGCAATAGGACCAGCCCAGAGCAGTGAGCATCTTACTTCCATGCTTATTAAGACTGGGCAAGCTGGTTTTGCTCGCCCACAGACCTTCCACTTCCACCTCCTTATTTAATAAATTAAAAATCAGCACTTGGATCTGATCACGTTGGGTTCATGGACTGATCAGGGAGAACACAAAGAGGAGAGAACATAAAAATCACAAAGGAGCCAAAGAAGCAGCAGGTGTAAAGGGAGGAGAAAGAGTCCCCAAACCAAAGACAGGAATAAAGGAAGGGAGGTGGAACCTGGAACCCTTCAAAGAGGTATTGCAAACTCGGGTCAAGGTGGGGAAATGACAGAGCAGCTGTCTGCACCCCTGGGTAGAGCTGAGGAGGCTGACAGTGCTAGCAAGGGATGCTCCATTGCCTGAAGCACAAACACACCAGGAGAAAGCAAGAACTGCACACAAGCCCTTTTCCTCCAGGGCTTTTTTAAAGCAATATTTAATGCAGACAAGGCTAACCTGGTCTTGTAATGCAGCCAGCTCGCCTGTGTCTGTATGAGCAGCAGGGGACTACACAAACAGGACCTAAGAAGAGAGCCAGGACGCTTCCCAGCAAGAAGCTGGAACCTAAAAGCTTAAATCCATATCTAGAGCCCAGGTTTAGATTCTTTAAACAAAAGTGACCTCCTTTCCAGAAACACAGGCATCAACAACTGCTCATTTCAGTCTAAGCCAAACTGCTCAGCACCTTTGGAAAAATATTTCTGCCTATTTAGATCCCAGCACCCGGATTGAGATGTTTCAGGAAGTCAATTAGAATTAAGTGACCGCCCTGCCTGAATGGGGAAAGAAAAAACACAGTGGAAAGTCAGGAGTCCCCATCCAACTCTGAACATCCTTCAGTCACACCCCAGAAGGTGGAAGAGTCTGTGGAAAGAAAAGGAAGTGTGGAGATTTATGACAAGGGAGGCATTACAAACATACCAGTGCTCTCTTTAGGCAACTGGTCTCCAAGTCAAGGGGAAGACAAGGAATTGTATGTCTGGGTACTGCTTCTACATGCAAGAAGGTCAATCCATATGTCTGTTCCAGCACAGCCAGGGTTAATTAACAATCCATACCCCCTTCAGCTCTATTTTAATGAAATAGAGGGTTGTATGGCAGTCTCCTCCCTGGCACAACAGAATGAAACAAAACAAAGGTCATACCAAGCCAGAGACCTGATGAGGCATTTTGCTAATCACTGCAGATGGGCACAAATGAAAATATGATGTACAGAAAAGGAGGGGAAACTGATAAAAAAGAAGGGGAGGAAAATGAAGCAATGTCAAGGAACACAAGCAGTGGGGCTGCTCCACCACAGGCAAGCAGTGAAGGAGAGCCTGAAGTCTGATGTTTGCTTGTCTGTGTGCAGAATAGGCTGAACCCTGGGGCTGGATTATGACTTGCATAAATACCCATGATTTATCCAAATGAATGGAGTGGCCTGTGCAGCTGAGCCATCATCCCAACCCCCTGTAATTAGCATGGGAACCTATTAATTTTTCCACATTACTGGGAAAAGAGATGAGGACAGATCTGTCCAACTATGAGGCAAATTCCTATCAAGTACAGCATATTTCCAGAGTTTTCTCACCTCCAGGTGAGATGCCTTCTAAGGCATCGGAGATCTCTGCTCAGGGGCTTGTACTGATTTTTCCAGCCAATTCTGGAGCTGTTCAAATCCTAGCTACCCATCACAGTAAGACTGAATAAGATGTGGCTCAGAGAGAGCTCCTACCCTGGGCTCTCCTTCTCCCAGGAGCACTGGAGCCAAGAATGAGAGCAGAGTATCTGTTCCTACATACTGTTGTGCCACACAGCTCTGGCTCTAAGCTACACCCAAACAGCTGTGCTGGTACTGGCCAGCAGACTACTGCCCAATTCTGATGATATTCCCCCAAATATTGGCTGCAAAGAGCAGCCTCGTGGAGGACTCTGCTGCTGAGTCTCTCTGACAAACATCTCTGAAGTGAATGCAATGCGCCCCTACAGGCATCTCCACAGCTCTGGGTAAACCTGGGTGGAAATTTGGGGCAGAGGTGAAGGGCAGAAAGTGCTTCACTGGTGAAGTTCTGGCAACGAATTCCCTGGCAGAATTTGGTGGATTTAAGACCAGACCCAAGAGCAGAGCTCCTTTCCAAGAAGAAGAACTGTCAGTGAATGGGGCGTGGGTCGCACAGCCCAGCTGTCGCTGAGAGCACCGCAGGAGCAGACCCGGCTCTCACAGGAGAGGGGGGTTTGTCCTAAATCCCTCCCACAGCCCACCCGAGCAGGGTTTCTGAGCGAGTGGAGGACTGACCACACCCAAGAGAGCTCCTGCCGGGAATACCGATGAGGTGGAACTGGCAGCAGGGCAGAGGAGGCCGGCAGGAGAGGAAGAAAGCGGGCGGGGAGGGTGTGACAGGGTGTGACAGGGCTCGTTAAAGCGAGGAGCGTAATTGGGCTCCTCTGCAGACTGAGTGGGCTGAGCCCTGAGGGACAGATTGTATCTCGTATACAATTCCCATACCTTGCTAAAACCTGTAGCATGGAAAGGGACTTCTGTCCCTACTCTAGAAACAGGCACAGAAGTCTGGATGATACCATCAAGCCCAGTGGCTTTCACCTGCAGGTTTCCAGTCCAGACTTTCCTATTCCACACATACACATCCCAGTGCCTCCTGGCAAAGACAAAGGCTGAAATAAAAAGGTCAGAAGTCGCAATTGCAATGTGAATAGTAAGTTGGATGGGGATTTTGTTTGTAAGACTCTGGGATCATCACAGAAACTGGATATGCAGACATTGAAATCTCTTTTTCATTCCTCCTGACAGCAATCTCTGCTCACCTGGAAACACATCATCAAACAGAATCCCTGAATAAAGAAGAGATATGGGGTTTTTTAACTCTTAGATACAAGATGCTTTAGTTGTGAAGAAAATTATTTATTGAATTCAGCTCCTTATTTTCCTCAGTTCTTAGTTCTCCTATGAGCATCTCTTGAGTGGTGACATTTATTTGGCATGTCATTTCCCTCTGAAGCTCAGCCTGGCACCAGCTTCCTTTGCATTAACTGCTACACAATGCAGTTCAGCACAAGCAACTCGCTGCTTCAGGAAACCCTTGCCATTTGTTCACTCTTGACTGATATTTGCCAGGTAATTTCTCTACATAATCCTCCATTCATCGAATGTGGATTAGCTGCCCTTCAGAAGAAATTTTGAATTTGTTTTGAATTTGCTGTTTTGAATTTGAGCTGTTTTAATTGGGAAAAAAAAAAATAGATTTCATGATATTTCTGTGGCCCTGAACACACAAGATAAGCTTAGAGAGTGGGGTTTTCTGTGGGGTTATCTCTAAGGCTTCAAGCCTCAGCATCTGAATAGCTTATTCCACTTCTGTGCCATTGATTCTGTGCTTCCTGACTTCTGTCTACCTGCAATAATCTCTTGACAGCAGAATTGAAAACAGCTTCATGTCACTACTTAACAATTCTGTCTTAAGGCAGGCACTGGAACTCAGCATAAGGTGAATTTTATGAATAAAATGAATAAAATCCCCTCCTGTAATAGTTTTCTTAGATGTGTCCACCCCCGCCTGCTTTTCTATCATAAAGGAAAGTTCCCAAGTGTTTTATCTTTTGCTTTTCGAGCAAAAAGTTTGATACATTTTTTCCAGTCGTCAGAAAAAAAAAAAGAAAGAGAGAGAGAAAAAGAGTAATTGTCAAGCAACTGTTCTTATTTAACTAGAACAGCAGCAGAAACTGGCTGTTTGATGCTCTAGTTAACATCCTTCTCTATCCCCTCGGGATTCTGAGATGGTCTCTGAACATCTGGATCACAGGAATACACCAAAACCACTATTTTCCTAAAGCAAAACACCTCTCTAGCAATAGAGTTCCTATCATCCACTTCTAAGAGAGACAGACGCCTACTCACATAGTTACTGAGGCTTGTGCTAAAATAAAACTAGTCTGCAGAAGGAAAGGGAACTCATCCAAAGATACTGCCCAATCTTCCCCTTTCCTGCAAAGCACAACTGATGGAGCTACTTCAGCTCCTAAGATTATTCCTGTTAATTCAATAAGACAGAAATGTGATCATCCAGAGCAAAAATGCTCCAAATAAATATAGATTCAAACTAATAACTGTGTCAAATAAAAGGATAAATATTTCCCCATCCAGATGGCTCTCCTGACATCCAACTTATCTGATTTATTGGGGACAGGAAGTACAACTGATGGGGCAGCGTGGGAGGTTTGCCATTTCCACACTTGGCGAAGTCCAGGGTTTTCACAAAGTACAGCGTGTCCTGTCTTGCCTGCTCCAACTGGTTCAAGGGAATTTGGGAGAACTTGGAATATATAACGTGCCTAAAGAGGTCTTTTGCTGACAGCAGATGGGCTTGGGGTTAAAAAATGATCCCAACACATCAAGAATGTCCTTTTCCATTAAAGAGTTCCTACGATACTTTCAGGAAGTACTTGTTCTGGCTCTCCATTCCTGCCACAGGAGACACACAAAGCTTCACTGGGATTAGACTGTAAGCTCTCTGCAACGAGGGCTATCCTAATTGCATGTCTGATATTTGCCACAGTGTGGTCCTTTCTCACACCTCACAGAGGAATGAGGAGTTTCTAACCAGAGAATCACACCTGTCCCTATCCAGGGCGAACACTCATGGCGTTCAGAGGCACATCCCTCCCAACCACATCTCACACATGGGATGTAAACGCTGGGAGCCAGCTGCCTGTCTCCTCTGCTGACAGACACTGTCACCTCTCCTCCTGCATCAGTCTCCCTGCCCCAAACACAAAACCCCAACACTGCCAGACTGATGCCTTAGGTTTTAACCTTTATATTTTTCAAATCCTTTACTGTCAGTGTAACTCTGAAGTTTCCTGTAGC
The DNA here is from genome assembly GCA_013400515.1 of Erpornis zantholeuca. Lineage (NCBI taxonomy): Eukaryota > Metazoa > Chordata > Aves > Passeriformes > Timaliidae > Erpornis > Erpornis zantholeuca. Next base: position 106,037 of record VZTN01016964.1, on the reverse strand, counting down.
TCGTTAAGTGCTGTTCTCTATGCTAAGACAGACGTAACAAACCACTCTGACTTGCTCTCCATGGACACCCAGAACAAGAACTGTAAACCATCATCTTGGGGAGAGGGGGGCAAGCTTGGGGAAAATCACATCATTGGCTGGGTTCTGGTTGGTGAATTTATGTTGACATAAAAGTGTGAAGAACTCATGACCTGTCATCCATTTTTGGGATCCACTGAGGCAGGAGCCTCTGGAGCCCAAAGTGTGTACCTGAAGGCCTTTCAAGTAAATACCACCTTTTTTTCCTCTATTCCTGTCTAGTCTCTGTTTATAGGTAGCCAGTTTAAGGCATCACCCATGCCAGGGCTTTGTCCCTCCCAGGTCCATGACAGCCCGATGTGGATCATCCATGGTGGTGTCTCTACCATCAACCAGGTGTTGAAAATCTTTAAGGTCCCTTCCAAGCCAATTCTATGACTCTATGATTTGATTCAACTCAAAACTAACACTGTGTAAGGTTAAAAAGCTCCCACCTGGATAAACTCCTTGCTCTGCTTTACTCTGTAACTTCATGAACAAATATACCCAGGGCTGGGATGTGCTTCTGACGGTGGCAAGGACTCACGGATCAGCAGAAGTGCTGTAGAGCAGACCCAAGTGCATCCCTGCTCTGAGATGGACACTTCCTTGTTGCATTACGGGCCCTGGTTAGGGCCATTACAACAAAAGAAACTCCATTCTCAGAATCATCCAAAGGCAAAGATCTTTCTTATTTAAGTAAAGGCAAAGAGATCTCTAGAGAAATTCTGCTTCCCAGATGTGAATGCTTCTTCTAGCATTGCCAGCAGTAGTAGAAGAACAGATACAACTGGCTAGTTACAGAATAGCAAGTCAGGAATAACAAAATACACTAAACACCACCTGTGAGATACAGTTCACTAAAACATGAGATGGGTTACACAAACTTCTCCTGGTTATCAGTTTCTGCTCGTGAGAAAGCAACTGCTTCTCACAAACAGACCGAGAGAGCTGGAAAATCTCTTTCTGACACACTTGTTAGCGCCCACACTTCCTGACCCAAGGAGCAAGGTTTGCAAGTGAGAACCAGCTTGTGGCAACTCTTCACCCATTTGACCCCCAACAACTACTGATCCACCCAGAGAGCTGCTGTTTTTATTGCAGGGGCTCACATGCACCATCAGGTCACAGGAGCCAAGCAAGTTAACACCTCAACCGAGCCTTAGCAGCAAGATCCTTTAATGTCCTTTAATTTTGCCTGTGGCATGCACAAGGTAAAACCTTTCACGTTGACCAATCTCATGTTTCTACCTCATCTCCATAATCACACTTGCAGCCTCTGTCCTCACTCATTTTACTGAGTAAGCTCTCCCCCAGCTGCCCTCTTCTGCCTCAATTTATCCTGGAAATTTATATTGCTGTCTACAAAGCAGTATTAGAATAAATCTTGATGAGACAGTTCTTTAAAGTTGTTTTCTAATTATAAAGCTAATTTAAAAAAAAACCCAAAACAACCCATAAGTAAAAACAACCTCAGAGGAACACACACATTTTATTTACAGCATGATGCATCCCAGGAAATCTCCACTGGAAAGTACACGGAGCTAAATTTGTAAAAGCAACAAAACACATCAAATGAACACATCCGTCACCGAAATGAGAACTAAACCCCTCAGACATAAAAACAAACCAGTTACTTACAGTTTTGCTGGGGTTCTGGAGGGAATTTGAGACGGATAATGGCCAAGATTATGAAAACAACCACAGGCCAGGAAATTAAAACAAACGACCATACCTATAAAACAGCAATGAAAATATATCGGTTACGTTTGTCGCATTGATGTGTCCCAGAGCCTGTCTGGAATGTACAAGCGGTGCCCTAAATGAGTTACAAGGTGCATTGTAAATCACACCTGTCGTGGTATGCATACAATTAAAATCCAAGCATTATCTATTCAGGAAGAAAAACTACAGAAGATTTTAAGAGCAAATAACAAGGCTGAAAGCAGCGCAAGGTTTCAGTTTGGCTGCTAATTACAGGGGACAGTGTTTACCCAGCTTTGAGACACTGCTATTTCACAGTGAAGGCATGGTGAGAAGCACCAACCGAAAGATAAAGCAGCAGCAGCATGAAAGGTTTATTTCACTTTCAGTGAAATTATGGGCAAATAGGACTTTGATTGAATTATAATCCAAAATTAAAGTGTTTGACAAGCCTACAGCATTTTTGCCCCCAAAGTTTCACTGTTCTTCACAAACAGTTGGGCCTCACGGTAGAGGCGGAAGGATTTTTCCAGTGGTCATTTACAAGATGTGGAGCTCAAGCATGGTGAAGGAAGGGGTTTATGGTGTTGTGCAACCAGCCTACAGATCCATCATCAGGATAAGATCCCTTATAAGAGCTTCTGACCCCAGCAGCCCAAATCCCTGGCACCTTTCCATCTCAGACTGCAGCAGTCCATACACATGAGCTGAGATGATTCGCGGAATGGTTTTGTTTAGAGACCTTAAAGCTTATCTAATTCCACCTCCTGCCATAGACAGGGATACCTTCCACTGTCCCAATGATGCCTTAGGTTTTAACTTTTATGTTTTTCAAATCCTGTACTGTTAGTGTAACTCTGAAGTTTCCTGTAGCTCGTTCAGTGCTGTTCTCTTGTGCTAATAACGAGACCTCTAACTTGCTCTCCATGGACACTCAGAACAAGAACTGTAAACCTTCATCTTGGGAAGAGGAGGACAAGCTTGGGGAAATTCCACCATTGGCTGGGTTCTGGTTGGTGAATTTATGCTGATATCAAAGTGTGAAGAACTCGTGACCTGTCGTCCTTTTTGGGATGCACTGAGGCAGGACCCTCTGGAGCCCAGAGTGTACATCTGAAGGCCTTTCAGATAAATACCTCCTTTATTCCTTTATTCCTGTCTAGTCTCTGTTTCTAGGTAGCCATTTAAGGCATCAGAGTGCTCCAAGCCTCAACCAACCTGGGCTTGGACACATCCAGGGATGGGGCAGCCACAGCTTCTCTGGGCAACCTGTGCCAGGGCCTCACCACCCTCACAGGGAAAGACTTTTTCCTAATATCTAATCTAAGATGGAAAAGAAATGATGTAGAATTGGCCTAGTGTGTTGAAAAACACATGAACATGTACAGAACTCTTGTCTCTGACATGAGGCTTGCCCCTTTCAATGGACAAGAATTAAGAAAACATAGTCTGCTAATCATTCTAGTATGGTAAACCAATCTAGGGAAGAGGCCCAAAATCTTAAAATACAAACCTTGGAGTTTCGTGAGCTAGGAAATTGCAATTATTCAAATAACTCCCTGCTTTTGCACTAGCTGGCTATCTGGCTCCCATGCCTACTAGATTAAGAGTTTTCCATCCATCAGTAGTTAAGCTCAAACTACTCTGTGCTACAAAATTGCTGTTCTATCTTCATGCCAATTTTTGTAACTGCAAAGAACCCTTTCTTCAAAATAATCCCGATTTTCATTGTTGTGTTGCTATTTTTTTCAGATCAGCACATATTACCCAAAACTGTTTTTCCAAAGTAATTCCAAGCCCATAACCGTGTTTTCATTTCCTGTAACACTCACTAGAACATAAAGCCAAACAGACAGACAAACAAATCCTGGAGAGCAATTCAGCTTAAAGATGGTTGTTCTACAGCAGCTCCATCCCTATCATCCCTGATGAGGTGCTTGAAAGTAGGAGCAAATTCGTGCCCCAAAATAGGCAAGTGACAGACATCAAACCACAAGGCACCTCCCCACACACCCCTTCACAGGGTGCTCCTATAATTTCAGCATTCAGCAACATTTTAGCTTTGACAGACAGTACCCTTCCTGCTTTTTATGTATACACTGCCAACTTGTAACAAGATCCATCACTGACACTGACATATTTTAGTAATTTTTTATATCAGATGCTTTCCCTATAATCAGTCCCCAAACACGCAGTTTAACTGTGATTAATTCGTATGCAAATGTATTATTAATGTGTCCTCCTTGTTTAGCACCACACAGGCTAAAGTAAAATTATGGGGTAACAGCACAGAAACTGATATTAGTCAGAAGCTGCCTAAAGGAAGGGCCAGACATCTGCCACATTCCTGGGACAATAAATGAATACCAATTGTTCCTACTCAGGAAAATTGTGGTCCCTCCCCATTTTGAGCTACAATGGTGCTTCTATTCCCCACTTTTTAGACATCTCTTCCCTCAGTATCTCTGTCCTTTGACTTAATTGGATTTAATAGTAGCTGGGCACCTCAGTTGCATCACAGCATTCCCACTCTCCCAGGCATTTCTAGTGAACAAAAACAAGACAACCACCCTGGCCAAACTGCTTGCAGGTGAAACATGTTGACTCAAATGGAGCCACAACCAACCTTAATCTGGCTCTTGGGACATAAGGAACTGTGATTTAGGTTGCATAATCCCTTATCTGCTGGATTATTTCACTGCTAGAAGTTGATTTAATCTCTCAGAGCTTCCTTAGGATCTCTGGGTGAGTGCACGTTTTCTCTCCCTCTCCTGCCTCTGTTTAAATAATGAAGTGCAACACGCAAGAGGCACCAGTATCTCCAGTTCCCTTTGGCACTTGGGCCCAACTTTGCTCCCAAAAAGATATGAGTTTACCTCCTCACACCCTCTCCAGTCTGAGTAAACTCCCTAATTTGGAGCAAGAGAGGGAAATTAAGTAGGGTTGCAAGGCATGCCTGCCATAAAATAGTCAGCAGTGGCCAGATTTTTATTTTAATTGACATTTCAGCTCTATGGAGTTGATATTTCAGCTCCACAGGAAACCAGAATTACAGCAAGTCAGACTGTGGTCAGAAACACAGGCAGGGCTTAGTTGGCATTTGCTCTGGGTACACAAGAGCTAAGAGGGACCCAAGCCTTCTGCTTTTAACAAGGCTGTTACAACATCTCTTGAGAAATTAGAGGTAATTTATTGAGATTCTTCATCTCAGGAAAAGTGTATTTTGCAGCAGTGAAGAAGACTCTAAGGTGCACAGCATATTCACAGGAGTCAGAGGCACTCAGCACCTCTCTGAATCAGGGCCCAAGCCAAGAGATAGGGCAGGACAGAGCTTGCAGAAGCACACAGTCATACAAGGCCTTTCACTTCACCCTCACATCACACCCTCCATGGACATTTCTCTTTGGTCAGCATTTCCTGTGCCTGCCAAGGCTTCGATTCCACCGAGGCAAGTTTAAACCCCACCACGTTTGGGTTAGCAGAGCACAGGTTATGGTACAGCTCTTTGAACTGCCCAGGCTTCTGCTGAGAATACCACACACAGCTGTACCAAAACTACTCTGCCTGGCCCTGCAATGCCTCCCAAAGGAGCATCTGCCTCCCTGATGCTGCTGCAGCTCAGATCACTCTCTGGACATTGCTGGCAATGGTTTATCTTTTGGACAGAAAGACCACTGGGGTGTTTGGTTTGCAGCACACTGGACTGCATTGCAAACCTGTCCTACCTGCATCTCTCAGTTACCTTTTTCTTTATCCATCCTTTACAAATGGCTCTGTGTAAGGGCAGCCCCTGATGCCTTAGGTTTTAACTTTTATGTTTTTCAAATCCTGTACTGCCTCGTGTGTAACTCTGGAACTTCATACAGCCTGTTAGCTACTATCCTCTCGTGCTGGCTAAACATAACAAACCCTCTCTGGGCCTGAACTCAAGGACACCTTGTGGTCCCAGGCCCCAAAATATGTAAACTAAAGGGGGAAAAAACTTGGGGTAATTACATCATTACCTGAAATTATAATTGGAGAATTAACCCTGATATGCAAATGGACCAAACTTATAAAAGTGTGAAAAACCTGTGACCCAGTGTCTATATTGGGTGGAGGCTTTTGACTGCCCAAAGTGTACTTTTCAAGGCCCTTCAAATAAATACCTGTTTTTATTCTTTTAATCTTGTCTAGCCTCTGTTTTCAGGTAGCCACTTCAAGGCATGACCCCCAGATCCCAGGGGCTCCTCAGAAGCTGTACACCAACCACAAGGTCTGCTCACACGGGAGCAGGAATAGAACTGCAGCCTCAACTCAGGTCTGCCCATGAGTCTGTGCATGGTTTTGTTTGCACAGACACTGTCCCGAGGGAACAAGAGTGGCATCCATGGTACTCAGTCTGGACTCCTGAGTCCTCATGCATGAGCTCCAACACAAGACCCACCTCCACTTCCATGCCATTCCCTTCCTTCCTTCTGCCTCTACCACCACCCCCCCTCCATTCTAACAGCATGACCTCCCTCCCTGCAGTGCCCCCCTCGCTCCTCAGCTCCCGGTGTTTCCATGTTCCCTCTCCTGCACTCCTCCATTCCCACACTCACCGGCTGCCTCTTGACACTCAGCCAGTTCTTCCAGAGCAGGATCCTGAGGTGCTGAGAGAGCGCAGCCATCCTCGGCTCACCCGACCCGAAGTGAGGGGGCTCTGTTCCTCCTCCCCGTGCTTAGGAAGCAAAAGTGGAGGCTCTAAACCAAAAGGGCATCCAGTGTCCAAAATCCAGGCCTCTGCCTCTTCCCCACAGCATAGCTCTGAAGCAGCTACTCCATCCACTTGTGGCTGCTGTATTCCCAGGAACTGTGGCTCTTGTCCTCACAGCAATAGCTCCTAGCAAATTCAACAGGTTCTTCCTCTCTGGGAGGGCGGGCAGATGCAGCAGCCTGCCTCCACTTGTGTTAATTACAATATCCAGCCTCTCCTGGATGCTCCCTGTCCAAGCCCTAACCGATAAAATGGATAGCATTCCAAAAAGATGCTTCTGCTTAAACAAAAGGTGATGCATGCCTCCTCCTCCCCATGATGAAACTCCCTGTCTGCCCACACACCGCTTCTGCTGGAGAGGTGTCATCAGCAGCAGAGTTAGGCCACTTGCCAGGCCAGTCTGACTTCCCCGAGTTCACAGGGAATGGCTGGGAAGAAAGCATCCACAGCCACAGCATGCATCTTTCTGCCATTGCTGATTTGGAATTAGGGGGGCTTTAATACTTCTGACTGTCTCAATTAGACCTACCCATCCACGTAAATTAAATGAAAGAGGTGAAGAATATATGTAAGTCAAAATCACAGGGACTGATTGAACTGCTCGGCTTCCTGCATCTTCCCTTCCCTCCAGGAAATCAGTCCTGGGGTTCTCACTGACTGATTTCCATGAAACACGCCAAATCCCCTGGGAGTGGATCAGATTTTACCAGATTTCAGAGCACTAGTGTGGCTTGAACACTTACTATTCAGCTAATCATTGAATTTCCCAAGCTAGCAGTACCCAGAAAGAACAGCCAGAGATGAGAGGAAAGAGGAAAGGCAGGTACAGAGGGAAGCAGCAACAGCACAGGGAACTGCTCATTGCACAAAAGGACCAGCAGAGATCTGAAATATGGAGTTGTCTGATGGACTCTGGTCAGCTGGAAGAGCTCTGGTTCTCCTCAGATGTCTGGTAACACCAAGATTGTCCTCGAAGCACTTGGCAAACAATGGAAGACATCACTGTTCTCAGCTTATTCCATAAAGGACATCCAAAAATATTCCTGTACATGGTATTTCTTTCAGCCACAAACTAACTTCATGCTTCAAAAATGAAAACCATCTTGAAGGAGTCCTTGCCAAACTCCACCCAGGGACAGAAGTGGAGGTGGCAGCAGAGGAGTTTTGATCTTAGGGTTGCTGAAAGCACCGAGAGGAAAAGAGGAGAGGAAGAGAGAGAGATGTGGTACTTGGTGAAGAGAAACAGCTTCTCTGGGTTGGTGAGGAAGCACTGCAAAGGTGGGAATGGCAACAGATCCAGAGCAGTCTCTGCCCCACATACCTTCAGTCTAAATAGATTGGACATTCCAACAGTGGGAGTGAAGCTGGAGCTAAAATTAACCTAAAAGGCTTCCCTGGTATAGTTTTGATAGCAATGGAAACCTAATGTTTAACCTCCCAGCTCTACATTCCCTGTTTTTCTCTACTAAATATTCTTAGGAAGGGGAGGGATCTCATTTGGGTCTGTGAGTTGAGAACAAGCACTGCTCCTTGGGACACTGTTCTAATTCAGCTCCACATAGGAGGCACAGACAGATTCACTGCATTTGGTCCAAACACGATTTGCAAACTTCATTCACTTCCTTTCTGGGCCTGAAAAAAGAAATCCAAATATAGATAATTCTGCTCTGAGGGGGTAAGAGAGAAGAAATTTATCATTTCACCATTCACTGCCTTGCCAAGGTCTTCTAAGGCAAGTGTCTGATTGCTTCTTTTTAGTATTCAGTCAAACAACTGTTTCAAAAGAGCACTATGATTTGGATTATAATTTTCCCAAGCAAATGCACATCCTTACTTCCTTTGTGAACTGAGTCAACAAACATTCCCCTTGGGAAGTACCCAAAGGATAATTTGTTCGAGATCATCACTGTAAAATCAGAATAACTCAATGTCAGTTGGCTCTCAGAGCACCTGCATTCAACTCCCCAAGCACCACAGCATTCCTTGTTCCAGAAGACAAGATGAAGTCTTTATTAAACCATTATACTCTTCTGCTTTTTAATTCCTTTACTTAATAATTCCTGCAGATGGCACAGGAGGCTGTGGACAAAGTGACCAGAGCAGGAACATGTCCCAGTGTGCCAATGTGCAAACAGCCAGAGGGGGAAAGGAGGGAAAGGCCAAATTCTTCCCTCTCCTAATACATCCTCAGTTGGTTTATTCCTCTGATTGAATAACTAGGGCTCTTCTGGGCTGAAGGGCAAACCCACTGAGGGCGGTGCAGATCACTGAGAAGAAAAGCAGCATCTGTTTCTGTGCCCACGGAGCCGAGGAAACTCTCTGGGGAGCTCTGAACTGCGATTTCAATATGTGATATCCAATGCAAATCATTAGTGCTGATGCCTTGAAGAGGCTACCTGAAAACAGAGGCTAGACAAGAATAAGAGAATAAAAGTAGGTATTTATTTTATTTGAAGTAGCTGCAAAGGTACACCCTGGGAATGTAAAGTCTCCAAGGGGCTCCACCCAAGATGGACACTGGCTCATGGGTTTTTCACACTTTTATAAGTTTGGTCCATTTGCCTATCAGGGTTAATTCTCCAATTATAAACTCAGTTAATGATGTAATTACCCCAAGTTCGCCTCTCCTCTCAAGGCTTTAGTTTACCCAATTTGGGGCCTGGGACAATCAAGGTGTCCTTGGAGAACAAACCTAGAGAGGTTTGTTATGTCTAACCAGCATGAGAGAACAGCAGCTCACAGGCCACAGGAAACCTCAGAGTTACACACGAGGCAGTACAGGATTTCAAAAATATAAAAGTTAAAACCTAAGGCATCAGAGCCATAATTCATCCCCTGTACTGCAGCAGTGGCTGTGGCTCACACCACCCTGCAGTGGCTGCAGCTTCCAGGGCAGGAAAGCTCTCCCCACACAGCCAGAACTCACAAACAGACCTTCCCTTGGGATGCTCTTTCCAGTAGCGGAGTTTTTATTTCAGTAGCAATGAATGCACTTGTGCTTCCCAAGTGTGCCCAGTTACCTCTATGAGAAATGAAAACTGAGATGAGTGATACAAGACAGAATAAATCCATGAGTGAATGACCTGAAAGAATGCTGGAAACATTCTTGCAGGAGGACATGTCCTTATAGGTCCTGACGTGTCAGGGCCGGCAGCTGCGAGTGCCACAGGCAGCAGGAAAGGAGGGATCCAGGAACAAGAGACAACTGCTGTGGAGGAGCTGCTGCACAGGGTCAGTCAAGGAGCTGGGGGCTCTCTCCAGCCCTAACACAGTGGGGAGATGAGAAGAAATGGCCACACTTACAGTTCATGTTCCACTGGTTTCTTGGCCAAAATCACAGGTCCACACAGCAGCACCATAAAATGCAGCTGACTGCTCATGAATACTCCTGGCTTGGCTGTGAAATACAAGGGGAGTTGAAGCAAGCCTGACAGGGCAGAGTGTGTACCCCCTTGAAGGCAGTGCCAGTCACTGTCCCTTGAAGTGTTCAAAAAATGTGTGGATGTGGTATTTGGGGACATGGTTCTGAGGTTAACATGGGGGTGCTGCATAGATATTTGGATTTTGAGGTCTTTTCCAACCTCACCAATTCCATGATTCTAACATCACGTGCCCTTGCAGCACTAAGGAAGGTAAAATCTAAAAGTCTGCAGCCAGCTTAAAGGCCTGCCTCCCTCACAGGTATAGCAGCAGTAACCTGAGGACCTGACAGCATTAGGCAACCCAGTGCACAGCCCTGGATGATGCTGCAATGGTGTCAGACAAATTCAAACACCACTTGAGTGTTGTAATGGTAGAAATGGAGAAAAGGTAAAAAAAGGCTTTTGTTGAGCAGCCCATGGCATTCCCTAGGAGAGGCTGCACATACTCTCTGAGAATTGCTCCTAATTCCTTCCAAGGGCATGGCAGGAGCCTGGAAATGCAAATTCCTACACATTTCCTGGGTGCTTAAGTCCAGGCACCTGAACAAGACATGGTTTTGAGAGAGATGCTCACTCAAAAAATTTATTTTTTTTTAATTCAGGGCACTCAGAAGAACTAAAATGGACAGAACTATTCTTAGTCACTATGAAACTGCAGGTGATATGGCACCACCACGGTCCCACTCCACCACCAAACACATTTCCACTATCCACTGGTGATTTTTCCCCCCCTATTAAAATGCATTTGCCAAGCAGCCCCTCCTGGAAGCAGTTTTCCCTCAAGTGGTCTGTCACTGTCATCAATACAAGGATTACATCACACAGAGTCTGCTCCAGAGAGTTCAAGGAGAACTCTGCAGCTGATTTTTGGCTCAAAGTTCTTGGATATTAACTCCTTATTCCTGCAAAGCAGCCCTGTTTCCAGGAACAAGCCCCCAGACCAAGCAGAGTTTTGGGATACTCTGAGATCAGAGTGGTTAAGCACGAAAATAAATTTTATTTTAGTCCAAGTCCAAGCTTTCTGCAAATGAATTAGAGGCATGACAAGCTGAAACATCTGGGACAGGATTTACAGAAGAGCTCATCATTGGGGTTTTTCCTCTTATGTCAGCAATGCTCTGCTGGAGCAGATTTTGGAAAGGGCAGGGAACTGCAACTTTTGGTTTTAAAGCCACGGTGCCACTGTTCAGAAGTGCCCTGTTCCCAGCCAGTCTTTCACCCTACTCCTTTTCTCCCAGGGTCACCTTCAGCCACATCTGGTCCTAGCAAAGCTACAGGTGCATGAATCATTTCCCACCACGCCCAGCAGGGAGGGCTGGATTTGTGAGGCTCCCACACGCACACCTACCTTGCCACAGGGTTGCTTGCAGGCTTCACACTCCCCCTTTTCCAGTGGTTACGAACTCCTGTGATCCCATCGACATGCAGCACTGGATCAGGATTAAAAGTTAGCCAGAGAAGGCTTGTGGGCACAAAATGAGCAGTGAAAGGTAGCTGGTGATGGTAGATCCTGGCAGGCACCAACAACCCCAGTTTAGTCTCTCCCTGGTACAGCAGAAGGTCACTAGCAGAGCCACCCCCCACTCTATTCCACCTTCCTGCTCATCAAATAAACCCAGCAATGTACAGGTCTTCAGAGAACGCACTGAAGCCACTCCCTTGGGGTCTGTTGTGCTCGCACAGTTACAGGTGGTGCCTGCTTAATTAAAACCCTTTCTCAAAAGCCTTATTCTTGGGGCCAGGGCCCAACTCCCAATCTACACAAACCCACTGAATCTCAGGGCTGGAGCAAGTGGGTGATATGGGAGTTTCATTAGGATGTCCTTTAACCCTTCCTTCAGATCATTAACAATGTTAAACCCAGATCTGATGCCAACAAGAGATGGCTACCAGCGTCCAAATCCTGACATTTCTCATTTATCATTCTTTGTGCTTTCAGCTGGTCTCCAATCTGCCAGCAACGCTCCTGTCCCATCACATGAGCCCGGACAGCTGACAGATGGACTAATTAGGGATCACACTATTCATGGCAAGACTGATAACAAGGTCAAAGCAAGGTCACAGTGAAAAATAGATTTGACTTTGTGAAGAACAATTGGTATTTCCAAGGCTGGGCACAACTTGTGCTTTGCAAACCAAAGTGTCAGCAAAGCTTCCCAAAAAAACCTCCCAATAAAACAGCTTCCAAGATAAGAGGCCTAAGAACAGACTGTAAGGATAAGGAAACAGCAGAGGCAGGATGTGCTTGGGATAACAGCTGTATCATGGGTGGGCTGTTCTGTATGCAATGGAAATATATTTTCTGAAGGAAAAATTGTAATCAAATTAAAAATTAACTACATTTGCCTATCAACGGAAGTTAAATCTTCAGTCATGAGGATTTAGTAAAGGTTTATTTCTGTGTTCCACAATACAGTGATTTCACCCAATACACCTAATCATGCAAAAAAAACCAGGAAAAAACCATATTTTTTTATTATATTATGAGATACACCTACTTATAGGTTTGCTCAGATTTAGTAACTGAGTTGTGAGCAATGCTTGTTCCCCCCATAGCTGGGGTACATTCACACACGTTCCTTCCCATGTGGACTTTCTAAAACAAGGAACTCCCAGCCCAGGCACTTCTTATAGTCTTTCTCTTCTACCTGGTTGCACATTTCAATGTAGTATCTACAGGACTAGATCATTTCTGTGGGATTTATGCATCAACAGGCTTGGAAACTATGGGGAAGGGCCCACAAGCTCAATTTCTAGAAGCAAACAGCAATCTGAGAGCATAGTCTAAGGACATGGAGCCACTACACTCCTGCTTAATAGGTTTCTAGGGTGACTATCCATCACCAAGTCACCTGGGTGTTATTACAAAATCAGCTAATTAAAGCCACACCCTGAAATCTAAACGAGCATAGGGAGTGCTGGTGAGTAATGACAAGTTACACAAGGCCTGTCAGCCTCCTGGAGCTGGGAACTTGCTTGCTGTAGAGAAAAATATGTGTTGTAATAATCCCTCACAAGCTCCACCGTGATGGAGGAGCACCGACAGGAGCACAGAGGGGCTTGCTTGCCTACAGAATATTTCTGAGAGCTCCTTCATTCCTAGCAAAGGCAAGGTTAAAGATCTCTTTTCCCTCTTCAAGTCATTGATAAAAGATAGCTGTGCCAAAAGAGGGTTTGATTCTCTGACTCACACGGTGGAGATGGGCAATCTTCACTGAATGGGCAAGGGAGGGTGGCTCTGCAATCAGCCTGGGAGAGAGTGCTCAACCCTCCTTTCCCTAATGACTGCAGCACCAGGCACCCTTCCTTCCCGGGAGGAATCAGCCTGGTCCTTCAGGAAGTGCAGTGCACAGGAGAAAGGCTTATTATAAGGCATGCCCTGAGTTTATGGCCTGCATGTCATAACCCATGTGTGTCTGAGCACAAGGCACACCAGCTGATCCTTGGAGAGCTAGGCAGCAAGTGTGGGACACATGCTGGGAGAGGCAGCTCCTTGGGACGTGCTGCAGGATGTGCTGGAAGATGTCCTGCCACCCACCTGGGCTTCACTGGCACACCCCAAGTTTGCAGTTCCCCTCTCCCTGCCACCTGCATCCCTCACTGGTGCTTCCATGATGTGTCCTAACCTTGTGAGGTGTCCTGTGAGATGCACATCCCTGGATGTCCAAGCAGACAGATCCCACTCTAGACTTACACCTCAGAGAGTTAATTTATGCTGCAGTTTCATTTTTCAAACAGAAATTACAGCAGGATGAAATCATGAGTTGATATTGGGACTTCGCCATCACATGGACATTATCTTGGGCATGGAATAGAGAAAGAAGAGAAATTAAACTCCAGTATTGCTGGATGGATTTGCACAGCAAGTCCAGCAGCTTCTGGATAGCCACAGATGGTCAATCACACCCAAACCAAGCCATGCTTGGTGGGCATAGAGTGATGCACCATGCAAGACCTCCTCAGCAGGTCTGACAGGTCCTGTTTGTGCTGTTCCACTACACGTGCACTGTAAAGCTGAAAGACAAGTTGTCCACAGCCACAACTCCAGGACCTCTGGATGTCTGGCAGGCCTGGCAGACCCCTCTGACTATCAGCAAGGTTGTTTGGTCACTGCGTTCTGGACTCCTTGGTCTGAAGTCCAAGACATCCCAAATATCTTGCTGGGTTTTGCAGCTTCCAGCCACAATTCCCCTCACTGCCAATTTGGATGTCTGAAAACCCCCCAGAAAGTGACCCTGTTTGTCACTTCTTGGATCTTTTCCTTGCCCCTCCAAAATTTCTGTCTGGAAGAATTTTTACATTATAAAAACCCATTATAAAATATCCCCAAAGCCATCCCAAGGGTTGAGTGTCATTTTGGATGCCATTACAACTAACACAATCAGAAATGTAGGCAGCAGGACCTGTGATAAGAGAGGAGCACAGGACAGACACGCAGCCTGTGTGTGAAGATTTACACCTTTGGGCAGGAAGTTATATTCTGTCTACAAAAGGCCCTGCAGAGCTTTATTATTTATGGATAGTTTCATTATTTAGAGTCCAAAGCTCAGCCCATTTTCTCCAGCTTGTTTCAACAAAGATCAAAGGAAGATTCACCAATGTCTTCCTCTGCACTGCCAGAAGGTAGTAGTAACAATAGTAATTGGGACTCTTTACAGTCAAAATGCTTATAAAAAACCATTTTTAATTATTTCATAATGAGACACTTGATGATGCACTGGAAGCAACATTCACTGCCTTCAAGAGAACAGAAGTAGCATCAGATGTCTCCTTGAGGAAAAAATGCCATGGAAGAGGGTGCCCTCTGTAGACACTCATCCATGTGACCCATGGCTGGGAAGGAGCTAACCTGGCTGCCCCAAACTGGTTCCAAGACAGACTGTGATAGACATATACCTGTATCTCACTAGAAATGGGTGAACAAGGCTCAGTTTTGCCATCCTGACAGCTGAAAGACAACATTAAGGAGTACTGAGGGTAAATGGGATTGTGTATTTATCTGGGATATAACTTCTTCCTGAGAGTTAAACCAGAGGATAAATGTGGAGGTAATGTCCAGAGTCAGGCAGATGACACAGCAAGGTGTGAACCTTCTCACCAGTGCAGGCTGTTTGACTTGTATGAAGAGACCTGAAGGGCACAAATAACTTAACATCTAATAGCAGAAAGCCAACACTGGATGCTGGGAACTTCCAGACAAGAGCCTGTATTATGCATTGGCTTTGAGCCTTTTTTTCTCTCAATTTCTAGAACCACAGAATCACAGAAGGGCCTGGGTTGGAAGGGATCTTAAAGATCATCATATTTTTAGCCCCTGCCAAGGGCAGGACCCCTTTCCCTTACCAGGCTGCTCAGAGGATGCACAGCAAGCATCTCTTGCAGTTATTTTTTTTCCACAGGCAACAATCAACAGCTCTAAACCCAATTCCAAATGCAGCTTGGTTGAAGTTTCAAAAAGTTCTCATGTTCTGCGTGTCTGTGGGGGTGCACAATTTACTATGGCTACAGCACTGCATTTGTAGGACTACATTTAGTTTTTTTCTTTTTTTAATCTCCAAGGCAGTTATCTCTGACAGTGAGTGTGTCACAGGACAAAACTTCTTGCAGGGATTGCACAAATAAGCCTCCAGCCTCTTGCCTTAACAAGCTAAGCGACCCAGTGATGTTCAGCATGACACTCCTCGTGTTTTATTGTTGGCTGCAAAGATTTGTTTTGAGCCTCTTTCAGTGCCAAAGGTCTTCATTGCTAAACAGCCCTTGCTGTTGAGAAATACATGAATTTAATGTACTCATACTGGAATGCCTGTTTGGAAGGTCGTGGAAATTCCACTTAAAACTGCCATCAGCTCTTTCTTCCCCTCTTTTTTCATTCTGTCTCTGAGTTTTCTCTTTGCTGTTTGTAAACCACTTCCTGAGCTGTTTCCCATGCTGTAGCAGCTCTTAATGAAGCAGGCTGTCACCTCAGTGCTGCTCAAGCACATGAAAGGGATGATCTGGAGGAGGAAGGGGCAGTGGCAAGTCTCACAAAAGCAGCATCCTGCTTGTGTTGCTTTGACAAGATGTGAAATAGTTCCATTCATCCCAACCATTTTATCAATAATCAAAATCCATCCACAGAAGAAAGAAGTGCTGATAACACTTTCCTTGGCTGTTTGGCAAGATTCCTGTGGGGAGGACGTGGAAGAATCTTATGAAGAAGAGCACCAAAGCCCATCCTGGACTATTTCTTATCTGGAAGAGGTTAAGGAAGGTTTCTGGGGGGCTGGGCTTTGGAGAGGAAATAAAAATCAGGCTTTTGAACATTCTGCATCAAAGCTCTCTCGCATGTGCCACTGTTGCCTCTGTACTTTTTGCTAGGAAACAAAAAGCTTCCATGACAGCTACCAGCAGGAGTGGAGCTCTCTCACTATACTGGGAGAAAAGTTCTGAGTATGCAAACGTGTCTGTGAATTTTTAAACAAGTCTGGCACCTTTCACGTTGCTTTTCAGCAAGCACTCCACTTCCAGAAGGAGCTCTGACAGTTTACTGGGAACAAGTCCTGTGCTGTATTCTGAAAGTACATTTGGACTTTTGTGCTCTCAGGTATTTCATTTTTCTCCCTGATGTTTCTGGTGCTGGGATCTGGGATATAAGTGAGAGTTCTTCTTTACTTGAAGGAAAAGATTAATTTTCAGCTCTCACAGCTGAAAAGAAAAGCTGAAAACCATAGTGTCTAAAAAGGCACAGACATCAGAAAGGCCACCATAATTTTTGAATAGTTTGGGGTAGTGAAACTTTAATTGTGGTTGTCCCTCTGACTGTTGCACATGAGAAATCTGGTTCTAGGAGTTATGCTCCCACTGTCAATGAAGCAAAGCACATGAAGTAGTTAAGCTATCCAGTTAATGCTCCAAATTTGACCACCAAATATTGCATAAGCTGCTCTCAAACAAGTTACAGGTTCAGTATTATCTGCAGAAATAATAACAACCAGCAATTGGCAGCCTCTGAGAAACCTACTATTTTCTAATGGGCTGTTCACGGCGACCCTAAATAGACAAAATTAGTCTAATAAGGTGTTCATTATCTATCATTTACCAGCTTGTGCAAGTGTCAGCCCAGAACTCAGGACCACACCTGACCTTTTAATAGACACATTTTTCCAACTACCACTTTCTAGCAGGCTGTGCTGTAAAGCAGCTTAGCTTTTATCCCGGTGACTGATCGAAATATCCCTCCTCCCCTCCAGCACTGAGCATCCTGCTCCATTAATGCTCCACAACTCTTATCACACCTTCTCACTCCTGTTCCTGTGATGAAGGGCAGGAGGTGCATTGTGTCCTCTGGGCCCTCTCAGAACATCTCAATTGCAGAAATGTTAGAAATGGAACAAAAAGCACCAAGCACACAAGCAGTGGGGTGATGAGAGGAGGTGGTACCTTGGCAGGGCAGGGGCGTTGGGATGGCCCATCCACGTCAAAGCCCAGGGATCAACGTGAAACATCCCCCAGGTCAGGGCCCTGACTCACAGGCACTGACGCAAACAACCGCAGCTGCTAAGATGTCACTGCCTGTCCTGGCCCTGCGGCCCAGGGGACACCCAGCAGGGACAGCAGCAGCCTCTGTGCCAGCACTGCAGCACACCCGTGGCACCCACTGCACACACAGCAGCCAGCCTGAAACCAGGAGCTGGGAACACTGGATGTGTTCCCTGCTGCGAGGAGAGTCACCCTTGGTGGATGCTTTGTCAGCAGCTGGGACCCCTCAGCCCAGTCTGGGGGCTTCCATGGCGCAGTGAGTTCAAGATGCTTCAACACCATTAAAACAGCAAAAGGGGTTTGCAAATGGACAAGTGAAACACCAGTTTCCTATGGAAGAAATCACCACGCTGCATGGAACACTGACTCCTGAGCCAGGGCAGCAAAGTGTGAAGCCATAACCTAAGTTTGCAAATACCCAGCAGCCCTGAAAATCTTGAGACCTGTTCACAGCTACTGCACGTGGTTTAAGAAGTTCGTCTTTTAAGGCTTTCAGGAAGGCCTCAAAGTATCTTCCTCACTGTGGAGGAAGAGAGAGTTGTGTGCTCCAATCTGTTGAGACCTCGCCTGCAGAGCTGCCTCCAGCCCTGGGGGCCCAGCACAGGAAGGACATGGAGCTGTTGGAGCCAGTTCAGAAGAAGCACCAAGATGATCACAGGCATGGAGTAGCTCTGCTGTGGGGAAAGGCTGGGAGAACTGGGATTGTTCAGGCTAGAGAAGGCTTTGAGGTGACCTAATTGTGGCCTTCCAGTGCCTGAAGGAGCTGACAACAAAAACGAAGAGAGACTATTTACAAGGCCCTGGAGTGACAGGACAAGGGGGAATGGCTTCAAACTGACAGAGAGCAGGGTTAGATCAGGTGTTAGCAAGAAATTCTTCCCTGTGAGGTGCTGAGGCTCTGGCTCAGGTTACCCAGAGAAGCTGTGGCTGCCCCATCCCTGGAAGTGTCCAAGGCCAGTTTGGACGGGGCATGGAGCAACCTGGGATAGTGGAAGGTGTCCCTGCCCATGGCAAGGGGTGGCACTGGATGAGCTTTAAGATCCCTCCCAACTCAAACCATTCTGTGATTCTATCTCAAACCCAGGACAAAACTACAGCCATTTATCTGAAGTGATGCTATGAGGTGCTCCCACTCCCTGTTCAGAACTCCATGGTCTCCTGCATTACCTTTCCAGAGTTCTCTCTGGCCCTGTATGTCTGCTTTTACCTTGGTTGCTCTGTGAGATGACAGTCAACTAACTCCTAAGTGTGCTAACCAGCAGAGACACAGAACCACAACCAGCTCAATCTGTGGCATGTTAAAGACCAGCCCACACGGGCTGGGGGATTTTTACTATGGAAGGTCCTTTCCTTTGGGGTACAGTTTCCTCTCACTAGAATCAATGATCATTTGTTACATTAATTCAGAGACAGAAATCAGCTACACTGCATTCATGCTCTCTAATTGTCCAGCTGGAAAAATCAATGCTTTTATTGAATTAGCCAGTTGCCACAGAAAGTTTTCTTTGATTTCTATGGTTCCCATGAATCAATAGGAGTCTGTCGTTGCCTCTGAGTGGAGCAAAGTCAGGCCCTAAGTCACATGGCTGGATGACAACATAAATCTTCCCGCAGTGTTCTGTGCATTAGGTGCATATGGGACTGCTCAGCAATTTGCCGAAAAAGTGCCTCCAATGTCTTCCTCCCCTGCCTCACCGACTGCTCCCAGCTCATAACTCCAGCCCAGCTTATCAATTCTCATCTCTCACACTTCATATCTTCTGTTTTCCTGCTTCCATGTCAGGTTTTTCTGTGCAAAAGGCAGGACCTCCTGCTGCTGTCTCCGTATTGTCTTAGGTGAAGGTGTCTGTGCCAGAAACATCTTTCCCTGTGTCTGATAAACCCAAATGCCTCCCCAGGACTCCTTGCCCTGTGCTGTTGGCAGTAACTCATCTTTAATCAAACTGCTGGTCCAAATACTTCGTTTGGTTTGGGTTGGGTGGGTTTTTTTTCCAGAAAGGTAATTTTGTTGTTCTTTTCCGGCTTTCCCATAAAAGTGGCCATTTTTTTTTGGCACAGCTGGCTGGGAAACCTGACTCATACATAAATTACCCCTTTTACTGCCTTCCTTCCCTTTGTCAGCCCTTCTGCTGTCAGCTACGTGGGACAGGACTATTATTCTTCAGTGTTTAGCAAACACTCTACACATAAGGGGCGATACTGTAAACAAATGAAAATCAGACCTGACATCAAATGCGAGCTGACTGACAGGACTTTTGTGAAGCCCTCTGAGCCTTGCAGGGGTTTAATCAGCTGTGCTGCACCTCTACACGGCACTCACAATGGCTCTGCCTTACTTCCATGCTTAGGCAGGGTCCCAGGGGGATGGCCACGGAAATCAGGTCTTTAGCTCTGTTACCCGTGGCACACTCGGGTTGATTAAGAACGATCTGTGCCTTCCAGGCTGAGAAGCACCGTGTGCCTTGTGACTGGCATGAAATGATGGATGGCCCAGCACTTATTGCCTCATCGGAATTTCTTCCAGGGAAACCGGGGGAAGTGATAGAAATTAATGCTAAGGAATGGCAGGCTGCAGGAGATGTCAAAACTGACGGGGGAAACTTCCCGAGACAAGTTGGCCCTTTTTTAGTGAGGGCAGAAGCTCATAAAAATCCTGTGCAAGCAAATTTTGGTCATGCTGTAGATAACATAACACAGGGAAAAGCAAGGATTGTAAAGATGACTAAGTGCTAATCTGAGCATGAGTGAAAATCAGGGGGAAACAGGAAAGCAAGTTCAGAGGGCTTCAGTATTTCAGCTACCAAGTGTGAATACGAGAAATGAGTAGCAAAACTCATTTTGTTTGGCATGACACAGCTCAAACTGGGGCTTCAAACCAGTATGAATAGTATCACATGGTATTATGTGTAGGAGAAACGAGAATGCTTCCACAGTACCAACAGTGAGAGGCTTGTGAATATACATGTGTTGGAAGTGGAATTGTTTGTGTGGTATCGCCTACCCCAAACACTCATAAGTTTCAAGTTAGGCTCAGGAAACTGTGAAAGTGGCTTGAAAATTGATGGGTTTATAAAAACACTCCATACATTCTAAAGGTTTCTCTTCTAGTTTTCAACCTTTGTGGTTTATTTCTATTGTGCAAGGGTAGAGTCTGCTCCAAGTGTCACACTGGAGGTCTGCAACAGAGCCAGAGATCAGACTTCAAACGCCAGACTTCCCACAGCCTTGTTGTTTATCCCTTCAAGGGAATACAAGGAACCCCATGAAATTCAGCATTCAGGGTCTTCCCAAGATGCTTAGAAGATGATCTCTTTAGCCTAAAATATCTGTTAAGAGCCACCCTCTTTCCAAATGGGATGATGCTGACGACCCAGTAAAATTATGAACAGTGCAGCAAAGGGGGGTTTTGGCAGGGAAATGTCAAACCTGACCAAAAATACAGGATGTGAAGAATTAACCATTCCTTCCCCAAACTGTAACATTAGACCCAAGTCTCTAACACTAATTCAGGAATAAAAACCCTTTCACATGATTCAGTCAAGTTCTTAATTCCTACTTTCAGTATGCTCCTTGCCATGGCTTATGGCATCAGTGGAATTTGATGCTGCCTAACACTTGGATTTCAATCCCTTGCCATAGTTAATCTATAAAAGGAGAAGTTCCCATGTTCTATTTGAAGGATTTTTATCTAACCCACTGGATTAAGCTGCCTCTTGACTGGAGAAATCGTTCCTCTCCCCATGTGTCTGTTATGATGCCGATGCATGCTCGTGAGACGAGTTAAAAGGAGGCTGTTCCCAGGTCTGACAAGGTGTGCATTTATATGAAAAACAGTGTAAATAAAACCAACCAACAAGTCCTACTTTCCAGCTCTCCAGAAATAGCTAAATGTTGCATATTGTCAGCAGAATTTTGTTTTGGAAATTCTGTCCCCAGCATGTTTGCTTCTTTTCATCTAGTCAATAAAACACAGCAATGCAAACTGAAGTGTGACCCTGTCCTTATTTGTCACCCAAGTCTTAATAGAGAATGAGATGAGGTCATAATTATGTGATTGATGATATTATCGTGAATTAAAAAGCAGGACTGGGGGAGACATTAGTTAGGTAAATTGAAGAAAGTCAATTGAAAGTCTGTAGCTGTGTTTTGCAGGAAGTCCCATTAAACTCCCTCTGGCCCTGCTGCCTTGGCCTGAATCCCAGGTTCAGTTTTTACCACTAAACTCATAGGGGGCCGAAATTGTCACCCCCATGCATCTGATAATTTAGCCCAGGAAAACAGCTCCACACAATTAAAGCTCCAGTGGCTCCAGAGCCACTGGACACAGATGGACACAGTGACACAGTTTCCACTGATGCCTTAAATAGCTACCTAGAAACAGAGACTAGACAGGAATAAAGGAATAAAGGAATAAAGGAATAAAGGAATAAAGGAATAAAGGAGGGATTTATTGGAAAGGCCATCAGATGTACACTCTGGGCTCCAGAGGCTCCTGCCTCAGTGCATCCCAAAATGGACAATGACAGCTCACGAGTTCTTCACAATTTTATATCAGCATCAAACCACCGAGCAGAACCCAGCCAAGGATGGAATTTCCCCAAGCTTGCCCTCCTCTCCCCAAGATGAAGGTTTACAGTTCTTGGGCCTAGGAGGGTGTGGGTGTCCTTGGAGAGTGAGCTGGAGAGGCTTTGTTCTGTCTGTGTGAGCATGAGAGAACAGCACTGAACGAGCTCCAGGAAACTTCAGAGTTACACTAACAGTACAGGATTTGAAAAATATAAAAGTTAAAACCTAAGGCATCATCATGTCTGAAATGCATGGAGACAGGTGGAGGAAAAGGTGGAGGAAAGGTGCACCAAGCAGAGCCAACATTGATCCTGCCCTCATCCCAAAAGGGTCAGGAATTATCAGGACATGAGCCACAAGCAGCACCACTGCAGCTCCAGGTTAATTAGTACCTGCCTCAGCTCTGCCTAATGAGGGGTGGTGTTTGTCATCCCCATCCTGAAGACTCCCTGCCTCTTCCAGGTGGATTTGCCACATGAACACAGGAACTCTGTGCCCAGGATCGATGGAACTCAGTCCTGCCCAGGGATTTTTACCAAGAGATTTCAACTGTGAACAGGCTTTTCACCCCTGTTTCATGCAGAGGAACACCAACACCCCTCACCGAATTAGCACAGGCTTATTATAACCTTGCATTTCCCAAATCCAGAGCTGTACTAGGCTAGCTCAAAATATTTACCTGGGGACCCTGGTTAATGGAATAGAAGCTACATGATTAAATCCTGCTTTCCTGAAAAGTATTATCTGGAAAATGACAGTGTTTATTCTAGAACCTGGAAATGTTCATTTTAAGGCCTCCTGAACAACTTCAAATACTTGGTTTTTAATGAAAAGCTGAAAAATTTGGCTTTGATTGAGGTGAAAGATGAAAAGGTTTGATTTAATAATGTGTTCTGGGGGAACAAAAAACCTTCTTTTTCTAGCCATAAAGCATCAGGAAGATGATTCTGAAAAGCTAGAATCTGTCCTGTTGTGACAGCTCGAGACCGAGCAAGGAAGGTCAGAACAGAAAGAAGGAACCGCAGCTGATATGAATGCAGAGCATACAAGATAACAGCATTTTCAGAAAGCACAAGAAACTCCTGGAGAATCCAAAGCCATTGGGTTTTGAACACAGAGAAGAGACAACAGTTATTTTCAATTTTTTGCCATTTTAAAATGTTATCCATGTTTCCAAGGCCAAAATACAGTGACCTAGTGCAGTTACTTGGGAGGAATAAAAAGGAAAGGAATAAGTCATTTATGAAAAAAAGTCCCACTCTTTTCTTCTGTTATTAAAATTAGACTGTGTAAAATCAGCAAAATCTGAAAATGGATGAATTGCTGCAACTAAACCCATCTGCCAGCTCAAGACTGCTCCAAGCCTCGCTGGCTGTGGCACTGCCTGCTGTGTGATGCTGGCCATGCCTCTTCACACAACTCTGTCTCTTTTCCCATCCTCCTATTTAGCCATGATTTCTATTCAGCTCACAGGGTCTTGCGGCAAGCCCTGTTTTTATCCTGTATCCTGACTCTCCGGGGTCTGGATCTCAGTTAGCTCTAATGTAAGAGATAAATAACCACCTATGGTTGTCTTTCCAGGAGAGCATCCTCTTGCCACCTTTGGCAAGCCGCTGTTTTTTCAGGCATGCTGGTAAATGGCAGCTCTGCCTGCATTTGCTGTCAGTCTCCTGTGAGCCTGACAGCATTCCCAGGGACCCCAGAGTGCTGGAACTGAACACAGGCTCGCAGCACTTCCTGCCCTGTAAGCCAGCTCCTGGATGTCAGACAGAGGGATGAGTCTCACGGAGTGATGGGGTTTGTGCCTAAACCCTTCACAGCCAACACGGGCTTGTCTTCCACTCAGGGAAATCACTGTTTCCTCCCTGCCAGGAGAGTCTCTCTTCTCTAGATAAGTGTGTCGAGGGCTTTGTGAACCAGAGATGACTGGGGCTGGATTGCTGTGTAAAATCACTGTCTTCCTTCTTAATCTGTTGCAGGCTGTCTCACCAGGCTTCACCGATTTCCAGATGCTTCTCCACTACCAGAGCCATGACTCTTATTTGCATTTTGTACTGAGAAAAACTCATTTAGGATTTTTGCTTTGCTTTTCACCTTTCCTTTGCTTTCTGCTGTAGATCTACGAGAGATGATGCCGGGTGGACAGTAAAACTATGTCACCTGTTGCTCCAGGCTCTCACTGGGACACAGGAGAACACCCCACCCATTTCATCATCTCCTACATCCTGTTGGAGCAAATTCCAGCTATCAGGGGAACCACAGTGAATTAACATGCAAATTGAAACCTGAGCCAAGATTCATGTCACTGTCATCTTTATGTATTAGACCGTAGATCATGAAAAGAATTATGCTCCAGCTGGCTAATTAAGTAAACATGAAGCAAATGAGGGTAGCAGACGGGGCTAAAAGCCTCAGTTGAGGCAGGAAATTCTGTGAAAGTGGGCAAGTTTGTTAGGGATAGTTTCAAAATGCACAAATGACAACAGCAGACCAACGATGGGACTTTGAGGTGGACTCCTGTCCGTGTCCAAGTCCTGCACAGATTTCCTCTTCCTCTGCCTTACAGAGCAGCAAACAGAGGGACTGTGATATGAGACAGGGACTGTGAGATGAGACAGGGCTTGAGGACAAAGCTCCTCCCTGCCCTCTGTCCAGGCCGGGTCTT
The DNA here is from genome assembly GCA_013400515.1 of Erpornis zantholeuca. Lineage (NCBI taxonomy): Eukaryota > Metazoa > Chordata > Aves > Passeriformes > Timaliidae > Erpornis > Erpornis zantholeuca. The sequence goes on along the minus strand of VZTN01016964.1, from coordinate 81,367 downwards.
CCAACAGGTTTTTGCCAGCACTTGACCCAGCCCAAACCTCAGTGCTCTCAGGCAGCTTCAGCTGGCTTTGCTCCACTGTCATCCAGGGAAACCGTACCCAAAAGATGGGGAACCCAGCAAGAATCCCTGCTGAGAAACAGAAGTGCAGTTCCTTACATAGGCGTCTTTGATGGTTCCACCCTGATGCCAGCAGAAAACCATTTCAGCTGTCCTAGAGCGCTCTAGTGGGAACCGGCTCCCTGCACATCCGGCAGCATCCCGGCAGGAGAGCTCTCGCGGCTGCATCCCGGCAGGACAGCTCTCCCGGCTGCATCCCGGCAGCATCCCGGCAGGACAGCTCTCCCGGCTGCATCCCGGCAGCATCCCGGCTGCATCCCGGCAGCATCCCGGCAGGACAGCTCTCCCAGCGGCAGCCCCATCACCCAGGGACACAACACTGCTGTCCAAAGAGCTGGGGGCAAAGGGAGACGGTGATAAAAACAGCTCCTCTGGGAAAGAAACAGTGATTTCAATTTCCCAGAGAATCTCAGAGGAATTTCCCCATCCCTGGAAGTGTCCAAGGCCAGGCTGGATGGGGCTTGGAGCAACCTGGGTTAGTGGAAGGTGTCCCTGCCCATGGCAGGGGGTGGAATGAGATGAGCTTTGAGGTCCCTTCCAACCCAAACCATTCTGGGATCTCATGGTGCTATGAAAAGCTAAAGCAGTCTATTTATTTGTGGATAAAAAAATTTCTTTGCACCTACAGCAAAAACACCCAAACAAAATACTTCCTCCTCTTTTCTCTGTGAATTCTTCCTTTCACACAAATAGCTCAAGAAGCCAAGGAACCTCAAAGTGGATGGGATTTTTTTACTGCAAACTCCATATTGGCAATTGCAAACAGACCTGTTCAGCCACAACCTACATGTGGGTTCAGATCACAGAGAAGGCACTGAGTCACCATCAGTAGAAAATATTTCTTACTTTTTTCATATTATTTTTCCTTCTATGCTTGGATAGGAACCAGCCTGTGGGAGGAAAGGAATAGGAACATTCAGAAAATAAATCGTTGTTCGGTTTATGCACCTTTGGGTCTCATTCGTAACCCAGAGCATTAGGAGAATAACTCAGGCTGAAATCTTCAGTATTTATTCTATTACAAGGAAATTGATTCTTTTGCAGGAAAAGCATTAGACATTGATATCACAGGTTTGGGAAAATAGACCACTGGCGTTGGTGAGTGAAGAGGGGATGCAACCTTCACACCCCAGGTCAAACTGAACGTGCAGAGCTCTTTGGTATCTCTGAACTTCAGCTAAAGGCTCACTGTCACCTCAGCAGCTCTGTGAGACCCTGAGCAGGGATTTACAAGGACAGCTGACAGCCAGTGCACCACGGATATGATTTAACTGGGACCTCCAAGGAACACAGTAAAACAAAAGCTGCTCCAAGCTGATAAGAGCTGAAAAAGAAACTCAAAATGCATCAGGGCTCTTGAGCCTCTCTGTTATTGTGGAACACTCCTGGCCAGCCTGTTCATCAGCTCAGGGCTGAAGCTACCCCAGAATTAACTCACAGCAAGTGGCACAGGCACTGTGATGAAGTTCTTGAACAAGGTTCAGCAGAGCAATACTTAGCAGCTCTTTTTCTCCTGGAATACATCAAAAAGATTTTACCCTGCAGTTCTCAGGAACCCTGAGAGCAAAAGGCAGACAAACCATAAGCCTGGATATAGCAGCAACCCTTGAGAAGCAGCCTGGATTCAATTCCACGCCCACCTCTACTGTTGTGCAGCATCTGAGAGAGGGCACTTGAACCCTCCATGGGACCTTTGCAGCAAGAAATCCCATAATACTGAGTGAGGAGCTTAGATAAGTGCTTGCAGGACTGTGTTCTCTGGGAGACTGGAGAAATTGAGGCCCAGTGCCTGGCTAACAGCATCCTCAAGGGAGATACCAGATACCAGAACAATGCAGAAGAAGCACTGCCCCTTGTGAGTGTAACATATTGCTCATCTGCACTTCCTTGCTTCCCATTTAATAACTCCCAGGGAAGAAAACAGAAGTTTGAGTAGGACAGAGGTGTATTTGTCTCACATCCTGCCGAATCCCACAACCTTTGCTTGAGGGCAACACAGAGCATAGCAGAGGCAAGGGGTTGTGGGGAGGTATATAAATGAAAGCAGGGCCTGGTTAAGGCAGATAAGCTTGGTATGATGGGGAGTTTCAAAGCTGAGGATTGTGTTCATACAGGCAGAGAGGCCCACAATAACATGCTTTTCCAAAGCAGCCTCACAGTGATGAGACACCTTCCCTGAGGTAGGACAGATCCAGATCAGACCACTGGTGTAACACTCACCACTCATGGCACTTCACCTCTGAAGCCCCAAACCAGGCCTGCCACAGACTTCCATTTTGGATGGAGTCCTGCATTTTGGCTAGGTCTTCCTTGTCCCCTGGCAGGCCCAGCCCACCCTCTACTAGCCCCACAGGCAGCTGCAGGTAGCTGGAGAATCCTACCTTGTTTGCTTCCTACCCTAACAAATTAATCAACAGCCAAATTGACCTGTTTTTCTACACTCTTCTTGGTCTGCTACATGAAAAAAACCCAGCAATAGAAAACAGACTCACAACAGAGACTCAGAGCCAAGCTAAAATGCATCTCTTGCTCCCTACAGTCTGAAGAGAAGGGAATCTAGGGTATTGTCCTAACACCAGCAACACCATCCCTTTTGTATGCCTCTATTCAGCTTCATCCTCTTTTTACTTCTCCTTATTAACAGCAGAGCACAGTGCTTATTAAGCCTGATTTTTCTTTCTTGGATGTAGGCCCTAGCATGATTTAGAAATAACCTTAATGTGGTATTTGTAATTCTAACATTTACCTCTTCCCATTATTTCCAATATGATGTTACTGCATTCTTGGCTCAGGACAAGCTTCTGTAATGCTTTAAAACACCAGGAAAAAGCTCCAGTGAGACCTCATTCCTACTGAATAAATGATGGGACATGAGCAGAGCACAGGATATCTGAATATCCTTTAAACATCACCAAAACCAATTAAGCTCAATAAAGCAAAACTAAACCTCTGGGGAGGCAGATTGTCTGATTTCCCTGAAAAGCCATCCCCAAACCAGGACATATCAATCACATCCAAATCCAGACACTCCTTTAGCACACAGCACACATCTCTTCTCGGATGTAGAATCCCAGGATGTTTTGGGTTGGAAAGGACCCTAAAGATCTTCCAGTTCTGACCCCCTGCCATGGGCAGGGACACCTTCCACTAGCCCAGGTTGCTCCAAGCCCCATCCAGCCTGGCCTTGGACACTTCCAGGGATGGGGCAGCCACAGCTTCTCTGGGCACCCTGTGCCAGGGCTTCAGCACCCTCACAGGGAAGAATTTTTTCCCAAAATCCCATCTAACCCTGCCCTCTGTCAGTCTGACCCCATCTCCCTTTGTCCTGTCACTCCAGTCCCTTGTAAAGAGTCTCTCTCCATCTTTTTTCATCATCAGGCTCCTTTAGGCACTGGAAGGCCACAATTAGGTCACCCCAAAGCCTTCTCTTCTCCAGGCTGAACTATCCCAATTCCCCCAGCCTTTCCTCACAGCAGAGCTGCTCCATCCCTCTGATCATGTTGGTGACCTTCTCTGGACTGGCTCCAACAGCTCCATGTCCTTCCTGTGCTGGGACAGGGGTTAAGCCCAAACCACCCCCTGCCACTCCTGCACAAACAGACACCTCACCTCAGGCGCCAAGGGACAACGAACTGCTGGACAGACAACAGAGCCAACGCCACTATTGACACTGATAATGTCCCTCCCGCTGTTTGTCTGAAGGCTGCAGCATCCCTGTCCTTGTCCACAGGCTGAAAGGGCCACCAGGTGCCCTGCTGGAATACATGGCCACTCTCTGGAATACACAGACATTCTCAGGAATACACAGCCACTCTCTGGAATACACAGCCACTCTCTGGAATACACAGGCATTCTCTGGAATACACAGCCACTCTCTGGAATACACAGCCACGCTCTAGAATACACAGTCATTCTCTAGAATTCACAGTCATTCTCTGGAATACACAGCCACTCTCTGGAATACACGGCCGCTCTCCAACGTTGGATAAAAATGCAGTGCTCTGTCAAATTGTTCATTTGCTCATACATCAGTCATCACCAAAGCCCACCTCAGCTGTACTCCTTGCACAACTCCAAGGAGTGTATTTTCATAATGATAGTGCTTATATAGCACTTAACAGTATATTTTCATTTGGCCCCAGCCACCCTCCTGAGCAGTAATTTATTACTGCTTGTCACTAGCTGCTACTGAGAGTAATACACAGACTGGGTTTATTCGGTCTATTTGGTATTTCTGGCTTGACTCTTCCTCACACAGACAATACTACCCAAGCCCAGAGACTCACAAATCAAAACAGCCAAATGTCTGGGCCTTCCAGCTGCACTTGCACTGTACTTCCCACCTTCTTGCCTGCAAGAGCTATAAACTTTCATTTATTCCTTCTTTTTGTAATGCAAGTGGAGAGCCTAATGCAGTTTGAGTGCTCTGGGAGCTGCAGGTGTACAGTGAACACCTGTGTGGCCGATGAAAACGTGACACAAGTACACAGGGATGCCTCAGGGGCCTGCCCATGCTGACAGTATTGCTGATTCAATATTACCAGGTGAGGCCAGGGCTTGTGCTGCAAATTAATTGCAGAGCTCTCTACTTGCAAAGCACTGCTGTCCCAGTGCTGCAGCTAAACCCTGCTGGGGTGTACGGGGGCACTGCACAGATTTTAACCAGTTAAAGCCAACATGTTCAGTCAGTGTTACCTGTGAACCACAGGCTAGAAGGAAAACAAGCAAAGCTCTTTTGCAAAGATTATCGGGAAATTTGGAAGCCCATAATTTTGGAGAAAAGCTCCCCCTGACAGTCTCCTTATGGAGAGAAAAATAAATAAAGTATAATTTTACTATTTGCAAATTATTTTTTTACCTCAGACTTGGTAAATGAGTGTTTTGCCTCTGCCCGTGTGGAAGCTCTGCCAAGAGGATTTTCCACAGATGAAACTCCCGTCCGTACTCCTGGAAAAAATTAATGGTCCTTACTGCACCACCTTCCACTTCGATGAGTTATTGCCTCACTACACCTCTTTTTTCACCTGTGTACTACGCTGGGTTTCCCACCACCGAAAATTCTGTATGCCTGTGTGTGCACATGCCTGTCTGTGCACATATCCGTACCTCTGTGTGTGGGTGGTGCACCCATGTCAGTGCACAAGTGCATATGTGTGTATGCGTGCGTGTTTCTCTATGTTCGGTGCACCCATGTCGTGCGCACACACGCTCTGAGCACACGTGCAGCGGGAACCCGCTCGCACACATGTGGCGCACACACGACCCCGGGGCATCCTCACCCTCCAGGGCACCGCATCCCGCTGTCGCACCCCGAGGACACGCGTGTGTCCCAAAATACACGTGCCCGCCACCCGACCCGGGCACCGCCGCCCCCCTCCATTCCC